>JAKLMF010000088.1:0-32819 GCA_022813555.1 Botryosphaeria agaves | reverse complement strand
CCACGAGTGGAGACTCACTACATCGATGAGCAGGTCCAGCGGACCCTTCCACTTCTTCACCAGCTCTGTTGCATCATGCTCTTTCCACTTCTCCTGCTGATCCTCACCGAAATATCCCTTAAAGGCTTTCTGTCCCCAAGGAGCGTTGATTGGGTTGGCGATTGGCGCAAACGCCGAGCAAGATTTGTATTTGCCGGGGTTCTTCAAGAACTGAAGGTCCAATGTCAGCGCACAGCTCCTCCCATCCCTTGAGTAGTTTTAACTCCTTACCAGTGTCAACGCGCCGTGTCCACCCATGCTGTGTCCTGTCAAGCTCATTCTCGAGGAGTCTAGCTGCTCGAAAGAGTCGAAAAGTGCTTTCGGAAGCTCGTCGGTGATGTAAGAATACATGTTGTAGCCTTTCGTCCATGGCTCCTTGGTTGCATCGACATAGAAACCTGCGCCGCTGCCGAAATCATATGCTTCATCTTCGCCCTCGATTTTGAGCCCTCCTGTAAGAACAACAGTTAGCAAGGCGCTGAATGCTAGGTGCACACTACTGCCATCAATGCGACATACTAGGACTGGTGTCTGGGTAGACCACCGCTATTCCCTTCTGACTGGCTCCATGCTGGAAGAAACCCTTCTCCGCGCAGTTGTCACCAGTGCAGGTCAATCCAGAGAGGTAGAAGAGGACCGGGACTTTCTTCCCGGATACAGCCTGGGGCGGCAGATAGAGGTTCAGGTTCATCTCACAGTTTGTGGTTTTCGCCTGGTGGGACAGCTTGAGCAGCTTACCACCGAAGCTGGCGATGGTTGCGTTAGTCTTCATGGCCATTGTGGCGGAATTGTTAATTAGCAGTATTGGGCAATGGTAAGAAACTCGAAGGACGTCGACGAGTCTTGCGGTTGTCAACTTTGAACTCTGACGTTGCGCGGGGGCATTTGCGGGGCTGGACCCCACCTCGACCGAAACTGCATCTCGAATCGACTTGCCTCAAAGAGCGACATGGTCATAATAATGGCTGACATGGGGTCTCTAATAAGCTAAAGCATCGTTATGATACTCGAGAGACAGGCTGAAACCGGGATTCGATGTTCGAATGACTTAACAAGGCCAATGAGAGGGCAGATTTGAGAATCGTTGCAGCGGATTGTGACAGTTCGGAGATCAGCCGAATGAATTTTTCAACTATTGAAATTAGGAGAAAACAAGGCCACTGAACTTCAGAAGATATGGCAGAGGCAAATGCGACCGCTCCAGAACGCCGGTCCTTCTTTTTGACGATTGTTTGATGGCCCATAAACACCATGATGCTCGCTTGAACGCATTGACAGGAGAACATTGATATGTTGAGACAGCCCTCACAGAAGCTCAGAGCAAGCCCAATCCTCGTAACTGTAGGGTGTCAGACTCAAGGGATCGATTTGTAAGGAAGACTTGCGGTGCTACTTACTAGCCATCCGGAAGATATCTCCGGACCATTAGAGGTATCTTGTTCTCGCGCAGCTCTTTGATGGCAATCTGAAGAGGGTCTGTCTCGCCTTCCAGATCAACCATGGGAGGTGCATTCATACTGAGTGTCTCGTCAGCTTGGTTCAAGTAGTCGACAAATTGACCTCTTAGCTGGCGCGAAAGATGTCCCGCTGCCACTTCTAACGCACCTGATCTGCAGCGCTCTTGTACCCAGCACTCGGGCTCTCTCATACTTGGTCATGTATGGTGTGGTGTTGCGCTTGTCGTTCGGGACCTTTTTGCTCTTCTTCTCCAGTACAGTATTCGACGCCCGATTCTGCGCCGCTGCCGCCGCTGGGGCGTCGCCTGAAATAACGATGTTGCTTGTCTCGGCACCGTTTGGCTGTCGAGCATCCGCATCTTCTGTGCCTCCCGCTTCTCCATCTGCGTTCGCGTCGCCTTGTCCCTCTTCGTAGTATTCGGGCTCTTCGGGCTCACTGAGCTCATCGTAAGCTGGCTCGTCGCCCCTGTGCATGCCAAAAACCCATAGGTTAGCTTTTTCAACGAAGCCTAATATCGTTCACAAGTGGGCCTGTATGCATTGCGCCAGTAAAAGGCGCATGTATGTCTGCGCCGGTGATCACTTACTCATATCCACCAACATCACCATCGTCGCCGCCGTAGTCAGACATGTTGCCGAGGCTCTCTAGAAGTTGAGCGAGTGGCTGTAGAGAAAGGCGCGAGGAGAGATAAGTTGTCGCAAAATCACCTTTCACGGATGAGGACCTACGGGTCAAAAGCAGCAGTTCAGCGATAGTTCTTCCGGTTCCGGCGGGTATTTCTTTGCCAAGACTTCGCCGACACGACGATTTTCTAGCGCGCAGCCATTGCCGGTCTTCAGAGCTCTTAAGACAGCAATCGTGTGTCAGGCAATGGTCTGATTTACACAGCCACCTTGCTGGTAGCAATGGCGTCCGTATCCTCAGTCACAAAGAAGAGGGGCTATGACACCGAGGTGGAGTCAGCCGCTAAACGTCAACGTTTAGGTGAGTTCCAATGAAGACAGGGTCAAGCTATATCTTGTAATGGTTGCTGATAGTTGTAGACAAAGAGGACGAGTCAGATAGCCACTCTGCTTACTCCGAAGACGAATTCTCGGACGCCGATTCTACCCAAGCTGCTCAAACGCCCGCCTTCACTCCCCTAACCCCCCTCTCACCATCCCAGTCCTCGCAAGGACGTCGTCCGAAGCGCTACGCATGTCCCTACGACAACTGCACAGCAGCCTTCGCCCGGCCTGGGAGGCTCACTGAGCACATCCGCACTCACACCAATGAGCGTCCATTCGCCTGTACCTATCCCGATTGCACCAAGACGTTCCTTCGCGAAACCCACTTGAAGCGGCACATCAGAAGCGCGCACAGCAATGAACGGAAGTTCGTCTGCGACTGGCCCGGCTGCGACAAGAAGTTCGTCAACGGTACCAGGCTCCGACGGCACATCAAAGCGCACGAAGATAGCGAGCAGTACCGCTGCACAGCCTACCCGCCCTGCACTGCACGCTTCTATAAGCGTGAGACGTTACGTACACACATCGAGAGCGTGCACTTGGGCCGGAAGCCGTTTCCCTGTACGCACGTTGAGGAAGAGACTGGCGAGCAGTGCACGCTGGCATATGACACCGCACAGAAGCTGAGGGAGCATGAACTACGCGTGCATGGGGGCGCGCGGTATTTTTGTCAAATCTGTAGCGAGAAAATTGCAAGTGAGGGTGATGAAGGAGAAGGCGCCCAGGAGGTGGAGCCAGTGGGCTTCAAAACGTACAATGAGCTACAGCACCACACGCGCGTCGTCCACCCACCCACATGCTCCCAGTGCGGTCTCGTCTGCGTCAGCCAGCACCAGCTGAACCAGCACATCGAAGTGAACCACAACACTCTCGACATCGACGCGCGCCGCGTCTTCATCTGTGACCACCCGGGCTGTCATGGTGTCGCCAGTCACGGCTTCACCCGGCGCAGCAACCTCAAAGTACACATGCGGACCGTGCACGCTGAGACCAAGCAATTTGTATGCGGTGAGTTCGATCTTGACACGTCCGATAAGATTCTCTACGAAGATGGCGGCCGCTGGGATGGTAAGAACGCTTGTGGGCGTGGCTGCGGCAGTAAAGCGACGTTGGAGGATCATGTTCGCACACAGCACATGGGGCTCGAGCGGTGGCAGAAGGCGAAGCAGAAGGAGAAGCAGCTGGACTCTGGCGCCGTTACTCCATCTGACGCCAGCACAATGAAGACCCGTAAGAAGAGCGCCAGGCCGGCCGACCTATCCCGCCTGACTGGCCACGGATACGCAGAGACCGGCAGAGACATCACATGTCTGGTCTCCACATGTGAGTACCGCTTCTTCAGGGAGTGGGACCTGGAAACTCATTTGCGGAGCGCGCACGGATGGGCGGATGTTGAAATCATTGACAAGTTGGCTGAGAGGGACGCTTTGTCTGGGGGCCCGTTCTGGGTCGGCGGAATTGATCCTGAAGAGGTGGAAGCGAACCTAGCGCTTGACCGCGAGCGTGGACTAGAGGGTGTTGGTGGGGTGGATGTCAGAACTGGGCAGGCTTGGGGAGATGGCGTCCCGGTCGACCCGGCGCTGTTTGCTCAGGGCGGTGTACAGCAGGAGCGGGATATGTTGGACGCGGTTCGTACCTATTTGGTGGAGGATGTGCAGTAGGATGTCAAGTGTAGGATCTTGTTTCAGGCGTTTGCTTGTGTGGCTTGTTGGACAGGTTAATGTAATCGAAAAGCTGGCTCGAGGCGAAACTGGGGATACGGCTGGCATTGTGCTTACAGAACGTAGGTTTTGTTTTTTTGTAGAGCAGAGATACCCAAATAGCATTGATTCATACGGAACTCCTATCCAGCTTCCTAGGTGCCGCTCCCTCCACAACTCCTTCCCCCAACTCCACCTGTCAACTCCAAACGAGACCAAAGCAGAATCCATCCACTCTAAGAATTTCGACATCTTTGAGACCCCCAGCAAAAAACTTCGCGTCAGCGAAGTTCATCAGCACCAATACTAGACTGTTTCCTCTCCCGAGCCGTGAAGTCCTCGTAGCCACTCTTAATAGCCCTCACTACGAGGGTACTCCAGAAGCCCAGCCAAAAGTACTGCCACGTATCGTCCGAAAGGTTCTTTTTCCATGCGGCTACTCAATGGTTCAATGCTTCCAAATCCTTTGTTCGCCTCGTCTCGCACTCTGGAGAAACACGACCGCGTCGAGTATATATGCTTCGCCCGCGGCGCTGCTCTCGAAGTGTGTGCTGGTCTCGCGGCGTACGCTGCTCTTTCAGGGCGAATCCGGGCCGGCAATTCGAGCATCATTTTCGAAATGTGCAGAGCGGCACGCTGGGCACCATGGGTGTAGTTCCTTCGTGTCATAACGCCTGTCGAAGCCGAGAACGATCTGAATGGCTGGCGCGCGACGGGGCAGTGCGTGAGCGAAGACGCCATGCCAGCCGTGATTTCGCACATGAAATCTTCTGGACGGCGGCTGCGCGAAGTCGATATAGGTTGTGTGATCCTCTAGAGAGGAGATTATGTAGTTCTTGCGGTGCGTACTAAGTGTGACATCTTCCGTTAGGATCTGATGGAGGGCCTGTGTGAAGATCGTTCTGCGGCGATCGCGGAGGGAACGGCCGATGTTGGTCCAGGTGAGGCTATTCATGGCTGATAGCAACGGATAGACCACGTGTTTGTCGTGCGACCTTTCTTCCATGAAGGGTTTGTAGCTGATCCTCAGTAAGGGTTTGACAAGGGCCACGCCGGAAGACTTGAGGACGGGCTGAACGAGTGCGGTGAGGACAGATGGTGGCATTCTCAGAGGCGCCATAACGTGTGTCCTCGGATGTAGAGAATAAAGATTGAAGCAAAGGACGGGTCTCATTTTAAGGAAAGTACGAAGAGTGTGCTTTGACTTTGTACGAGATTGACCGCCTAGACAGTGGAAAGCACCACTCTTGTTGGTGGTTGGTACCAAAGGATTGTTACCAGCAAAAAGCTCGGCCGTTGGAAGCTACCACAAACTCGACAACCACGTAGCAACGCGTGGGTCACCCTCAGACGCTTCCACCCTCCGACCCAGCGGCGATGCATTCTGGGGTTTGAACGCTCGTAGCGTGTGAGAGGAGTAACGCCCAACTTGGAGAGGCTTTTCGCAGGCGCTTACACAACCTGAGGAATGAGGTCCAAGGATGAGGTCGAATTCAGCGCAGTCTCTTTTCTGATTGCGAACAATCCATCAAATCCATAAAGAAGAGAACAAGAAGTCATCACAAGAAACACAGATCAGGTCATGGGGAGTTATACATAGTTCGACATTTTAGTTGATAACTCAACGTGATGAGGTCTCGACGAGTAACACCCGGTACCTTTGGTCGACACAGATACGCACCCACAGCTGCTGGAGGCGCACTCGATCTCAAAATTTTCGAAGCCACAGAGCGATCCGGCCAGTGTGTGAATACATTTCTACGTGCCCCCCGATCAACAACACGATGTCCTCCGACGACTGGACATCACACTGGTGAGCCGACGAAAATATGAAACAGACTCACAGTGTCAGACGCAATTTGCGCAACACACCATCACTGCTGCAGGCTGATGCAATGTGCGCACCGTCTCTACCACGCGCCACAGTTGCAGCAGTCGGATCTTGCAATGATTCGTCTTCATCTGTTCTCAGTCCTGCCAGCATGTCCTCCACGCTGCGGGACACAGCGCACCGCTCACGAAGAGGCTGGAGATCACATCCGAGGCGCTTGTACAATGCTCGTGTGCACTCAGCTACAAGCTCACAAGTGATGTTGTAATGTGTGCGGTATCTCCTTTTAGAGCCATGGAAATCTTGAACCGCTTCTCACTGGTATCGTAACATTATGTGGGTAACGGAGATTCCGCAGAAGGGCGCAAAAACATCGAGACGACAACCTAAGTGGACTTAGGGCACGATATAAAGTAATCTGGTAACATAAGTGGTTCCCACCTTTCTTCTCCATGACCCACAACTCTGGGATATCTTGAGTCTCCAGTCTCCAGTCTCGTAGTACATGCCTTACCTCCTTTCTTTCGCCCGGAGTTTATGCATGTGCGTCAGTCAGTCTCTCATTCTCGTTTCGAAGCGATCTTGACATATATGGCAATCCATTAATAATTGATACACACCAACTGGAGATGTCAGACCCCTAATGGAGATTCTCAGCCGTCAATTGCGTGCACACGGCTCGATCCGAGCTGCTGCATCTGCCATAACAATAGGGTCTTCATGCAGAAAGTTTTGAAAGATGGTTAGCTCGACGCAGCCAAGCATATGATCACCATGAGCATCACAAGACGAACGGCAGCGTCGATCCCACAACGGCTGCTCATGTGCAGGTTTTCTAGAACTTGACCCTTGCCAGACAGAGACTTACAATGGTCAGCGAAATAAAGTCAAGAGCTTGATCATGTACGTCGGTGAAACCTACCAGCTCAGCCGTGCCTCGTAGGTAAAAGCTACTCTTCCGTATTAGAGGCAGAGCTCCGTGCTCCTGGCCGGACAGCTTTGAATCCGGCATCCGGTTGCCGGCAAATATTCAAAGGTGTCAACGGCGAAGAAACGAGGAAGCACTACTTTTGCGGAGATTGAGGCCATCATGCAGGACGAGATCAGCGCTTTTAGCATGCATGACGGCGCAGAACGCAACTCGCAGCACGCAAACGGCGCTGAACGATTGGCAGAGGGCCGCTGTGCAGCTCCCGAGAGCAGCCACACAAGATGCCGCTTGAAACGCAGAGTGGTGACTCTGATCAGCGTCGTGCCGGTTCCCCATACGCAAGAGCAATGATGTGAGAGGCTGAAGCGCAGTGGTTGACCACATAACCGTCCCAAGGCTTTTGGTCGTGAGGCGCGCTAGTCCGTGGTGCATGCCCTGCCGAGTGGAGCGTTTACGGCTTCTCGAAGACACGAAGAACAACAGAGGCTGGCGGGACGGCGGAACGCAGTGTTCGCCCGTCCATGAAGCTTGGGAGGGACCGGGGAGAGACGGACACCTTGCTAGAGGCGGTGGTGCCTGGTCATTGGCATCGTTGAGACATTTGGAATGAGCACGCACCTGTGTGATTCGCCCAGCGGATCGTCACTCTCCTCGGGAGGTCTTCCGCAGTGATTCGAACGCAGGGTGCACCCTACGAGCAGCGGCGCCGTCTTGGCTGTCTTGCTCGTTGGCCCTTCGTCGCCCTGTGCTCCGCGCTGGACAAAGACACTCCAGCAGCTCTGACAGTTCTGATGCCCCAGCAGCACAAAGTTTATTATCAATATACAAGACGTGGCTGGCGTCGAGGGCTCGGAGGGAACGCTAGTGCGTGAACCCGGGCTGTCTGCAGTATGTCAACCAGTGAACGTCCCTCTTGAAGACCGCATGAGAGGGGTTTCCCCAACAGTCGATCTAACCTATTCCGCTCAAAGGTCTGGTGTGCGACGACCACGGTGCTGCTGCATCCCATACTTGCTGCTGCTACTCCCCCTCCTCTCTGCTCTTGAAGACAGATGCTGTATTCTCCAAAGCTCCAAGAATTGTTTCTGAGTCGCCTGCGTTGCTGCCGTCGACTGTCGCCTGAAAGCACCGCTTGACCACCGTCATCTGAACCGCACCGATTGGACTCTCACTGCCTGGTCGTCACGCATCGTCTTCCCAAGCATAGACGACTCGTTGCGCGTAGATTCCAGTGCTTCTTGTGCAGGATACAGTGAGTGCAGCCTTTGTCTCAGGACACTGCACCTTCCTCGACAAGCTGCATAAGCTGGACTCGCCAGGTACGACGCTGCAACCCGCCCTCCGACATTTGCATCTTACACTGGCGCGTTCTGATCGAAGACGCATCCAGTCGCATCAGACATCCACGCTGTCTCCCTAGCTATCCACTCTCTACACGCCGCAGGCCCTCTGGCGCGCAATTGTCTACACCACTGTCTCTCGCGCGCTCAACAACGTGACGCAATTCCTTCCGACGAACAACGATCATTATCACTTCACAGGCCGATTCAGACCTCCCACCTGCGGAAAAGCGCGATACTGCTTATGCAATAATAGGAGCTGAGAGCGACCAGCTTTAGTTCCTCAATTTTTGGGGACCACGTCTCTCTCCGTTGCGCACCCATCCGGCGTTGTCTCCTGATGCAGGCGTGGAACCTCACGGCAGCGAGTAGACCAAAAGTGATTGACTGAAGCTCATCCATCCACCATGGATCATGGCGCTTGCAACGTCATATACCTCGATAGAAGGGCGAAGGAGGAGTTGGTGCGGAGAGACACGACGTCCTCGTCTCTAGCAGCCGTCGCGAACAATGCTAGTGACACACAGGGCTATTTCAGAATAGGAAATCAGCACGCGCAGGAGGTTTATTCCAACATCGAGACAATACTATCCACATTCAACGAAGGTACGCAGCCACTGTGCGATGTTGGAGTTGGCGACTCGGACAGATTGGGGCATCGACATATGCGTAGGGTATGGACTAACTGGATGTAGTGCACGTATGCCATTCCGGCGCGCAGTGTCTCGCGAAGTTATCTGAGCTACACAAAGCATCCAACGACAATCCGCCTACAGTGGTCTTAATAGATGTTCCATACGAAGATGAACAACGGCTAAAACGGATCTCTCGAGAACCGCGCTCGCCATCACCTACTGCGACACGGCGGTCTATGAACACGTTCTCCTCAGAGTCTTCGGAGTTGGAAGACATATACGGAGTTCATCTGCTTGTACACATAGCCGCAGAGGTTCACTCTCACGCTCTCTCGAAACTTGTCGTACCAATAGTCATTCTCAGCGGTTTTGACAAGGCTGCCGCCACGCCTAGCTTGCCTCCACCAAGTCTACAGGGATCGCAGGTGTTGACAGATACAGTACGATTAGTTCGCTATCTGGATGCAGGCGCGGCGGATGTTGTCAGCAGTCCTTTGTCGAAAGATCAGGTACATGGGCTGGCCGTACATGCCTATCGAGCGTACAAAGACTTTCTGCATGAGGAACAGAGTTTTCTAGGCAACAAGCAGACGCAAGGCAGAAAAATGTCTTGGGTAGGCGTCAACGAGGACAAGCCCTATGCGTACCTCAGAGAAGCGATGGTATCAGGCTTGATGGGTGGCATTTGCAACCCAGAAAGCGTTGGAGAGGTTATCGATCCTTCGTAAGTTCGCTCCGTTGTGCAGTGAAGCGAATGAAAAGTACTAACAACTTTCTCAGAGAGGTAGATGTCTCTCCACAGCGGCATTCGGTCATTGCCCAGGCCGTTGGGACTTGGTCGTTCTCAGCGCACGACTTCACGGATGACGAGCTTCTTTATGGCGCTTTACTGATGCTTCAGCACGCACTAAAAATGCCCGAATTAGAGCGGTGGCGTATGAGTATTGGTGAGCTCTTTGCAACACGACAGTACAATTCTGTTCGGTCTAACATAGGCATAGATGAACTCAAGATCTTCCTCATCGCGAGTCGAACTGCCTACAACAGCTTCGTTCTCTATCACAACTTCCGCCACGTGTCTGATGTGCTACAAGCGGTCTTCTACTTCCTCGTCCGGATCGGCACGTTACCACCGTATCCGGAGGGCAGTGCCCAACCCAAAGAAGAGCAATCACCCATTGCATCTCTATTAAAACCTTTCGATGCCCTAACGCTACTTGTCTCTGCTATCGGCCACGATGTCGGCCATCCTGGCGTCAATAATGCTTTCCTTGTTGCCCTCAACTCACCCCTGGCTCAGCTGTACAACGACCGCTCGGTCCTGGAATCTTTCCATTGTGCAGCCTACTCACAGATTCTTCGCCGGTACTGGCCTGTGGCATTCTCAGATGTTTCGATGAGGAAGTTGATGATCAACTCAATACTGGCTACGGACATGGGTCTACACTTCAAGTACATGGCAGACATGGGCAACTTACAGGAGAAGCTCGCGCACAACAACTACACGCTAGACGGATGGAGCCTGAAAGTACTGGAGGAGTACAGAGATCTAGCCTGCGGGCTACTGATCAAGTGCGCCGACATCAGCAATGTGGTGAGTACAACTTCCACTGCCACAGCTGTTCTGATTCCGAATATCCGACCACTGACCGCAATTTGGCAGGCTCGCAAGTTTCAAGTGGCTGCTCAATGGGCCAGTATCCTCACCGACGAGTTTCTCAACCAAGGCGCAATGGAGAGGGAGCTGGACATGCCGACATGTCTGTTCGGTGGCCCTCCTGTTCGAGACAACATAATCAAGATGGGCGAATCGCAGATCGGCTTCATGAATATCTTTGCGCGGCCGCTGTTCCAGAACGTCACCGAAATCTTGCCCGCAATGCGGTTTAGTGTTGATGAGTTAGTCAACAACAAGTCGATATGGGAGAAGAAGATTGAGGTTGCGAAAGAGAAGATGAGCAGGAAATTAGGCGGGCTGGAGCATTTGCGTGGTCACTTAATACACGACAGTGCCCCTAGTCCGATGTCCAGGAGCACCACCGACCTCACAGACGTCAAAGCCTCTCAACAACCGGCTTCAGAACCAGCATCTGCAACAACATCATCGCCTCTAAAACAGGGTCGCCTCCCACTCTTCAGCCAATCGCCCCACCACTCATCTACCGACTCCAATACTCAGCCTGCCGCAACATCTTCCCCCCGCTCCTCCCCCGCCGACGTCACATCCAACGGTCCATCGAACGGTACCTCCCCAGAGACCCCCTACTACCCCGCCGTCGAAACTCAGGGCCCTCAAACCCCGCCCGCTGACCGAAAGAGCAAGAAGGAAGGTACACGCCGGACCTCACGCCTGCGCTCCCTGTCCCCAAAGAAAAGGAACAAAGACGTCTCTCCCGAAGAACAAGAACTCCAATCCAACAACTTCGTGGCCATGGATGGCGGCATCGCGCCCGTGGCGCCAAATCCCGACCGCACACGCAACCACGCGATGTCCGAGCCCGTCATCAGTCCGCTGCCGTCATTAGGCTATCCGACCAACCCGCCGATGCGGCTGAATAGTAACGAGGGGGATCCGCAGGGAATAGAGGAGGAGGTGGAGGAGGAGGAGAAGAGGCCGGAGACGAGTGAAGAGGGGAGTAAGAGCAACTTTTTGACGAAAATCTCGAGTAATTCGTCGCAGAATGATCAGATGGTTAAGAATCGGCCGTCTAAGTTTGGGCTGACGAGGTTTTGGAGGAAGAGGTGGAGGGGTGGGGAGAGGAATGAAGTTAGTCAGGGGACGTCATGATGGGGTGGGTGGTGTGGAGGTCCAGTTGGGACTCGCGCCGCTTCTCCGCACGCTACGGCCTGTTGACTGTCGACGTGTATGGTGACCGGAGATCACCATGTTACCGGATTTATCAAGAGTGTGCGCTTCGAGTGTATGCATGCCTTTTCCGGTACCGATTCAACGCACAGCCCTTCACTCACTCTTCCATCTCCGCTTGCGTACTTTCAGCACTTTACGTCTTTCTGGCATAAAAAACCGGGCCGTTGGCAGTTGGCCTCGCTATCGCAACAACTCTACTTCTCCGAGAGTCGACATCACATCGCGCGAGATATCCACTCCAAATTGGGAGTAAAACAGCAACTTTTCAGTTTCCTCTCCGCTTTGCCTTCTTGTCTCTCCTAACGACCGTTCCCTTTACTTTGCTATGAGCATTTGCCGGGAATGAAACAACCTGCGGGCTTCTCCCTTTGCTTACCTCATCGGTTTGGCGGCTTGTTCTTCTTTTCCGTTTTGCTTTTTGCTTTTCTTCCTTTGCAGCTTGTGCAAGATGGAGGAATGGCGCGCATGTTCTACTACTGAATTGCTGGATTTTTGATTAGGAGGGCCCCTTTGCTCTGGCTGGGGACGAAGTGTAGTGGATGGATGACGATGCGGAGCATGTGGAGGCAAGCTGCTGCTTGGAGATATGTACGTATAGTGAACGACGGGAAGGGCAAGGAATGATTTTGGAGCCTATGAATGAGGCGAAGCGGCTTGCATAGAGCGCATCATCGTCCGGAGAAATGGCATCGTAGTCCTTGAACATTTGTCCCGCACTCGTCCTGACGCCAAAACCGTGAATCACTTAACCTTCAAACGACCACTGAGCACTTCATACGATGGAGATACCAGGACAGCGCTCATTTGGATTCAACACTTGTAACAATCGCTACATGAAAGACCACCAGATGTACTGTGTCCAATAACGGAATAATCGAGGATTTGTAACATGGGATGAGATAGCTAGTGGGTACTCATCCCTGAACAGCATGGTCTGGTACAAGTACACTACCCTCCTACGGACGATACTTTCCGGTATAACTGGCATATCGCCTGCCTCACGGATTGCTGTCGAAGAACCCTAATAGCGGTCAAACTACTGTTTAACCAGGAGGCTCAAGACGAGTAGCGGACAGTCATCTACATCTTCAGTTCATAACGCTCCCAAACATCGTGATCTGATTACGGTTAAAGCAATAGATTTCCCCACCCTCATGTATCTCTCAAGCATCATGTTCTACATCTGAGTCGTCCACATCGTCAACAGTTCCTGCATTCGTGTCTCTTCTATCCATTCTTCCATCCACTCATCCAACGACCGTCCCGCCTCCTTTCTTCCCATCCTCCCCCAAAAACTCCTGCACAGCCTCCTCCTCCCTCTCCCTCTCCCCCTCCATCCCCACCCGATCCTTATCCTCCTCGACATCCCACTCCTCAATCTCTCTCTGCGCCTCCTCTTCTGCTTGTTCTCTCAACTCCTCCTCGTCTCCATCCCCATCATCCCATTCTCCCACTCTGCGACTGTCACCCTCCGCACCGCTCATATCCCCGTAACGCTCACTCACACTCCCCTCCGTCTCCGGGTCGTCGAAAAATACTCGGCTCTGCCTCCCAATCTCGCTCATCACGCTCCCCCTTCTGGCAGGCGTGCCGAACTCGTACATCGAGTTGGGCCGATGCGGAGCACGTGAACGATCGTATGGCGAAGGGGACCACGCATTCCACCACCCGGCGACGCGCTTGCTGAAGCTCGGGCTCTCGGAGCGCGTCTTTTGTTGCTGTCTCTTCTGCTCCGCCGACTCGTCGGGCTCTTCTGAGTCGCTGGACAGTCCGGCCCCGTCGTGGCGGTCGTGGCTCTGGTCGTCGCCCCCATGGGAGTGCGGTGAGGTTTGCCGCGCCGGCGTCGACGCGGCGCTGGAGGAGGGGGTCATCAAAGGGCGCGGTGCAACGACGCCGTTATGGTGTTTCGCCTCCCTCATTATCCCCCTGAGATCCTCCTCGCTCAACATATTCCTCAGCCCCCTCTCTCCCGTCCTGCTCGGCCTCGTCTCCCTCCTCCCCCGCTCAATCAATCTCTCAATCTCCATCCGATTCGCCACAAACTTCAACTTCGGCCACGCGCTCAGCTGCCCGACATGTATCATCCTGGCCAACCGCTCCACACTCGGATCGCTCAGGATGTACACAAAGTCGCTCGGCACGCTCTTCGGCCAGATCGTGATCGTCCCGCTGAACCGCTGCAGCCAGATCTCGCTCCAATCCTGGCCGAGCGGCCGCGGCAGCAACTCCAAGTGCCGCAGCACCTTGAGCCACTTCGTCAAGTCGAGCTTGAGATACTGCTCCGTGGCGCTGCCGAGGAACCCGCCTCTCCACCCCCGGCCTCGGCGGTGCGTCACCGGCCGCCCGACGCTGCCGCGGGAGCTGAAGAAGAAGAGGTTGATGTGCGGGTTCACCTGGCTGACAACACTAAAATTGACATTGAAATGCAGGTTCAGCGCCTTCAGCGGTATATCCGTCCGCAAACTCCCATCCTTCCACTTATGCCCAAAACTATACGGCTCCAGCCGCCCCTCCCTCGTCTTCCGCATCAGCACGACGGGGTTCAGAATCCCCGGCACCGCCGCGGACGCCAGCACCGCGCTCCAGATCACGCAGTCGGGCGCGGTGAGGTAGTTCGCCAGGATGGTGGGGCTGTGCGGGTCCGAAGGCACGCAGGTGACGTTGAGGACGCGCCCTGTGCGCGCGTACGCTTCGCGGAAGGTCATGCTGCCGCGGCAGAACCAGGCGCAGCGGCGGGCCCAGTCGACGGAGTCGAAGCGCGCGCCCGTGCGCCACCAGCGGCGGAGCCAGGTGGTCCAGGCGTCGTGGCAGGCGGTGATGCGGCGGGCGAGGACGGGGACGAGAAGGCGTTTGAGTTCCTCGTCGGTGCGGGTGGCGAGGAGGGCGGCGACCAGCGCGCCGCCGGAGGTGCCGGTTATGACTTCCGGGAGGAGGTTGGCGTCGAGGAGCGCTTTGGCGACGCCGAAGTGGTAGTAGGCGAATGTGGCGCCGCCGGAGAGACAGAGCGCTGTGCGGCCGAAGTTGGTGTGCAGGTGCTTGAAGAGGGTGTGTTTGGAGTCTTGATCGAGTTGCGGGGTGCGGAGGAGGAGGGAGAGGGAGGAGGAGACCTCATCGACGAAGGATTGGATGAGGTTTTTCGTGCCGAAGTAGGTCTCGCTGTAGAGGTGTGGGTTTTCGAAGCCGACGAAGTTGTTCTTGACGCAGGCTTCTACCAGGCCACGCAGTTCGTCGATGTTGCGCTGGTTACCGCTCTGGCCGCCTGTATGGCCATCTTTCTCGTCGGCTTCGGCGCGAGAACGCAGTTTCGCCATTTGGTCCCTGACCCGCCGTATGGTTTTGCTGTCGTAGTAGGCGTAGTCGTCTGCCTCCTTCCAGGCGTCGTTACCCAAATACGTGTCCAGCTCTTTCGCAGCAGTAACCCAGTCCTCGTATGTTCTTGTGTTCTGCAGCTTCTTCCTCAACTTCTCTCTCCTCCCACGCCAGGTCACCCAGTGTTCGTACAAATAGATGTACAGCCGCGTGAACAGGTACGACACGCCCAGAAATACCAGCCACCCGAGCACCATAAGTAACAGCGGCCATTTCAGCAGGGTGTACACGAAACCCTCCCGTGTTTCATCCTTGCCTCGCCTGGGTGGCCGCCGCTTCTTCCTCGTCCTGTTCCGCCGCACGCGCTGATGTATAGGTCTCCAGTCATTGAGGGCTGTTATGAACAAGGAGCCTGAGCCGGTGTTCGACGATGTGAGATCGTCCTGAGAGGGAGAGGGCTCGGGTGCTGCCAGAGCTTTGGCGAATGCTTCTATGTCTGCATCTTCGATGAACTCATTGTCGTAGTCTGGGAGGAGGGTGAAGTCATAGCCCGACGGGGCGTACGGCGAAGGGCCGTCCGTCTTTTTGCTAACGTCGGCCATGAGTGTACTAGGAGGGCATGTAGCACGAGGGTGTCATAGTAGGTTCTAGGTAAAGACTGTTGTTCCTATTGACTTCCATTCTTTGAGGTTGGAGAAGCCTCCCCCGGATTGACGTATGACAGCACAAGCCACAGGAATGAACGACACGTGAGAGTCTGCCTGGAAAAGGAATAGTGGCTGTGGCTAGTTGTGGCTTTCAGTGACTGCTCGACGAAACAATGCCATACACTCTGCTGGAGCAGCCAGTAGCAAGTGCAACTGTCCTTGAAGCCGAGTCTGGGACATGGCGACAGTATTCCTCGGCTTAACGCAAGAGCTGGCATCGGGTGCGAGGAGGACGCATTCCGTAATAGGCGATTGTGAGGTCGTGATTGCGGTCTTGGCCCCGGAGGCTCCCGATACACATTTCCCATAACCCCTCAACCCCTCACCAGCTAAACATTCTTCCTTTGCTCAACACTCTCAACACACAATACACACTCCAAACACCACAACAACTTACCAATTAACATCACAATGGGTTGCCAAGAGGTCCTGAGTCGCAAGACGGGTGTCATCGTCGGTGACGATGTCAAGGCCCTGTTCAAGTACGCTCAAGAGCACAAGTTTGCTATCCCCGCCATCAACGTCACTTCCTCCTCCACCGTCGTCGCGGCGCTAGAGGCTGCACGGGATGCCAAAGCTCCCATCATCCTGCAGACATCCCAGGGTGGTGCTGCTTACTTCGCCGGCAAGGTGTGTTACTGTGCCTCAGCGCGCATCTGGCCTGATACTGATGCTTTATCTAGGGTGTATCCAATGACGGCCAAAAGGCCTCGATCAACGGTGCCGTTGCCGCCGCCCACTACATCCGCTCGGTCGCACCGCTGTATGAGATCCCCGTCATCCTCCACACGGATCACTGCGCCAAGAAGCTCCTGCCGTGGCTCGATGGCATGCTCGATGCGGACGAGGCCTACTTCAAGGAGCATGGCGAGCCTCTTTTCAGCTCTCACATGATCGACTTGTCCGAGGAGGAGGTCAAGTGGAACATCGAGACCACTGCCAAGTACCTCAAGCGCGCGGCTCCCATGAAGCAGTGGCTCGAGATGGAGATTGGTATTACCGGTGGTGAGGAGGATGGTGTTAACAACGAGGTAAATTCTGAGTTCTGCGAGAGGCGATTATTTTGTTGGACACCCAATTTGCTAACTCTTATTTGCAGGATGTTGATAACAACAGCCTCTACACCCAGCCCGAGGACGTGTACGACGTGTACAAGACCTTGAGCCCAATCTCGCCGTACTTCAGCATTGCGGCCGGTTTCGGCAATGTGCACGGTGTGTACAAGCCAGGAAACGTCAAGCTGCACCCCGAGCTGCTCTCCAAGCACCAGAAGTACACGCGGGAGCAGACCGGCAGCAAGGACGAGAAGCCTTTGTTCTTGGTCTTCCACGGTGGCTCTGGCTCCAGCAAGCAGGAGTACACCGATGCCATCAGCTATGGTGTCTGCAAGGTGAACTTGGACACTGATCTCCAGTGGGCGTACCTCACCGGTATCCGCGACTGTAAGTTGACTCTACTCGATTCCAGATAGGGTAACGACTGATTGTGAACAGACGTCCTAAACAAGAAGGACTACATCATGTCCCAGGTCGGCAACCCCGACGGCGCCGACAAGCCGAACAAGAAGTACTACGACCCGCGAGTGTGGGTGCGCGAGGGCGAGAAGACCATGAGCAAGCGTATCCAGGAGGCGCTGCAGGACTTCAACACCGCCAACCAGGTGTAAACAAATTTTTGGCGAAACCCAGCAACCAATGAACATTCAGAAAAGGGTGCGAAGGCCACCGTGTACGGTATGATGGCGATGGTTGGAACTTGAACTGTCTTGGCTTGTAGATCCTCTGAATAGTACTACTTACTATACTCATTGTCCATAAACGACATACCAATCAAGAGACCACGAATTTGCAGACGGCATCACGTTGAAACTGTGCAAGCCTTTGTGCTACTGTACTTCTTTGGCAAACGTAGACGGCAAGAGTGTGAGCTCCTGATCCCTGGAAGCTGGTGCGGCCCGAGCTTGACGGGATGTTCACCCCGTCGTGAAGAGCGTCTCCATCAATCTCAAAGACCCGCCCCGTCTGTGGATGTCTTCCATCTTGCGAAGCATCCGGCGTCCCATCAATCCACGCAGTCTCACGTCCTACGCGGTTTGTAGTTTCATCCCCCACCGCAACCTCCTCACCCTCGCGATCGAGACCTCCTGCGACGACACCGCTGTCGCCATCCTCGAGAAGCACGATGCTTCCACCACCACTGCACCCGGCCAGCCGCTGGCAACCTTGCACTTCAACGAGAAGATCACGGCAAACAATGCCGCATACCGCGGCGTGCACCCTATTGTCGCCCTAGAATCGCACCAGGCGAACCTGGCACTGCTTATCCAGAAAGCGCTGAGGCATCTCCCAGATGCTCGCCCATCATCAACAGCAGCAACAACATCAAAAACAGACGCCCAAACAGATGGCCGAACACGTTCCTCAGCCCCGCCGATCATCCTCGCGGACACAGGCGCAACAAAACAGCGCCCAGATTTCATCTCCGTAACCCGCGGTCCCGGCATGCGCAGCAACCTCTCCGCCGGGCTGGACACCGCGAAAGGACTCGCAACAGCCTGGCAGATCCCGCTGGTCGGCGTGCACCACATGCAAGCGCACGCCCTGACGCCGCGGCTCGTCTCCGCTTTACAGCCTACCCCCTCCCCCTCCGCCTCCGCCTCCACCCCACCAGCACCCGCCAGCCCCCACAAGCGCTCCGAACCGCTCACTCCCTCCTTCCCTTTCCTCTCCCTCCTCATCTCCGGCGGCCACACCCTCCTCCTCCACACCCAGTCCCTCACCTCCCACACCCCCCTCGCCTCAACCGCCGACACCGCCCTCGGCGACGCCCTCGACAAGATCGCCCGCGCCGTGCTGCCAGCCCCCTGGCTCCACGCCGCCAGCGACACCATGTACGGCGCGCTGCTCGAGCGCTTCGCCTTCCCCGCCTCAGCAGACGCGCCCCTCGCGCCGCCCAACTACGCGTATGCCCCGAGCACGAAGCCGCACCGGCGGCTGACGCAGTGGGGCTGGGGCTTCGCGCCGCCGCTCGCTGAGACCAAGGGCGGGAGCCGCGCGCGCGATATGGCGTTCAGCTTCTCCGGGCTCGTCAGCGCCGCGGAGCGGGTTGTCCGGTTCCGCTGGGAGGCGGCGGCGCCGGAGGGGCGGCGGAATACGTGGGTTGAGCGGAAGGAGGGGGAGATGGGGGGGAGCGAGAGGAGGGAGTGCGCGAGGGAGGCGATGCGCGTGGCGTTTGAGCATCTGGCGTCGAGGGTGGGGATGGCGTTGCAGCAAGAGCAAGGGCAAGGGCAAGGGGAACTAGGGACGACGGAGCAGCAGCCCACCGCGCTTGTTGTTGCTGGTGGCGTGGCGGCGAACCGCTATCTCCGCCATATCCTGCGCTGCTACCTCGATGCGCAAGGGTTTGGGGGGGTGGAGCTTGTGTTTCCGCCGCCGGGGCTGTGCACGGATAATGCGGCGATGATTGCGTGGGCGGGGATGGAGATGTTTGAGCAGGGGTGGAGGAGTGGTATGGAAGTGAGGGCGATACGGAAGTGGAGTTTGGATCCCGAGGCCGAGGATGGAGGGGTGCTGGGGGTTGGGGGGTGGGTGAGGAGGGAGGAGGGTGCTGATGCAGTGGAGCGAGATGTGTGGATGGCGGTGGAGGGGGATACCCAGCGTAGCGGCACCGAGGCGGGCTGAGAGAGGTGGAGGATTGGAAAAGGAAAGGTGGGGGAGAGAGCTCTCCGTTTAGATACCCATAACGATATTGATATGCCTCTACTAGATTGAGTTGAAGCCATAACGGTCACCGGGTCGTCGGAGCACGCAGGTACGATGGAGTGAATAATAGCAGACGAGCTACATCCTCATCGTTACAGTAACGAGACACACGAGTCAATCTGCTACTGAAAGCGAGCACACCGTACGAACACCAGCCTCAGCCTCGCAATTGGCCAGCTCTGTGTTTCGTATTCATAATCTGCGATGCGAGACGCCAGGCCTCGCGTCTCACCAAACTAGATATCCAAAACTCCTGGTGCAGGCTGTGTGGCAGATTAGTATGGAAGGGCTGATACAAACTTTTAAAACGAAGCCTCGACACCAGCACTTTCGGAGATTTCCTTGGCGCACGCTTCACGGCTCCTATGGCGCACGCCACGACCGGCGTGACAGCGGCTGAAAACGCCAGATCATGCGAGTCAGTAGTACTACACGCCACACGCCATATCTACCACCGTTGAGATGCTGCATACGAGTGCGTCAGCCGCAAAACTCAAAGCTGGTGTTCAGGTATTCGTGTTCGTCGTGCTGGTAGTTGCTCGTGTGTGTGTATTGCTCGTGCTCGTAACACCGTGCAGCAGTAAGCAGCACGAGCTTCCCCCTTCGCTTCTAAAAACGCTTGCTGCTGCTGGGAACCTGCAACGCAGCCGCGGTTTCAGGGCCCGGATGAACCGGCCAAACACGGCAGGCTTGCAGGGCTGATGAGCGCATGCACGCCCCGGAGATGGGTGCATGTGTTTTGCAAGTTCCCGGGCTTAGGGCCCAGTGGAATGCTGCAGGCTTGGTTTTGGTATCCGCGTATGAGAGCGTTGGATTGCGTATTTTCACAGCCGAGCTCTGACTGGGACCTTGTTCACTTCGTTTTCACTTCCTTGGTGTGGCATGGTGGTGGCTTCAGGGTTGCCGCTACTTAGCCTGCCAGGTCCGCTTCTGCACCTGCTCCTGCTCCTGTTGCTGTTGTAGAACTCGGGGTCGCTACAAACCAACGTCGACGGCAGAGATGCACTCAACCGGCGCTGCCAACCAACGGGATATCAAGTGGGCGGATGTACGTACTTCACTTCCAGCCCCCCCTCATGGCACTTAAAGTCTCAATCAACACCTCGACTGACACCTCCAGGGCCTCCGCGGCATCGCCGCCCTCTTCGTCGTAACCTCCCACCTCACCCTCGCCTTCGCCCCCGCCCTCCAAGCCCCCACCCACGCCGACCGCGCGCCCCCCTCCCTCTACAACCTCCCCTACCTCCGCCTCTTCGCCGAAGGCATCCCCTGGGTCGGTTTCTTCTTCGTGATGACCGGCTTCGTCGGCGCGATGAAGCCGCTCAAGCAGGCGCGCGCCGGCCGGCACGACGCCGCGCTCGCCAGCCTCGCCAGCAGCGCCTTCCGCCGCGCCGCCAGGCTCGTGCTGCCCGCCACCATCGCGACGCTGGGCAGCTGGGCGCTGTGCCAGGTCGGCGGGTATATGCGGGGGCGGCTGGTGCAGAGCGAGTGGATGGTCCGGACGTGTCCGGAGCCGAGTGGAGGCGTGGTGAAGGCCGTGCAGAGTTTGGGCAGGAACGTGTTTAATACGTGGGCGGGGCTGGAGAATCGGTATGATGCGAATCAGTGGGCGATGCCGTGGTTCTTCAAGGCGAGCGTGCTGCTGTTTGCGACATTGTTGGCGACGGTGAGGGCGACGCCGGGGTGTAGGATGGTTGTGTTCATGGGGCTGTATGCGTTTAGTTGGGCGTGCAAGGAGCGTAAGTTCGGCTCAGTGATACTCGTGGTGTTGGATGAGAGGCTAATGTGGAACTCAGCGTTGGTCGATATGACTGTCTTCGGAGGCGCCTTGCT
This sequence comes from Botryosphaeria agaves, assembly GCA_022813555.1. Lineage (NCBI taxonomy): Eukaryota > Fungi > Ascomycota > Dothideomycetes > Botryosphaeriales > Botryosphaeriaceae > Botryosphaeria > Botryosphaeria agaves. The sequence goes on along the minus strand of JAKLMF010000088.1, from coordinate 11,399 downwards.
GGCCGAAATCTCGTTGCAGCCGTCCGTGATCAATATCGTCAATAGGCGCTCGCTTGCGAGTCAAACTCTGCCATTCCTCGTTGTCGCCGTCGGCTTCTTTTTCTGCAGCTACCCATCCAAGCACGCGGAGTGGCTGCCATGGTCGTTCCGCGTCCTGCGCCTCGGTGAGGCCATCTTCCCAAAGGGGGCCGAGCTACCTAGGTTCTGGCCGACTGTGGGAGCGCAGATCGTTACCGTAGGCATCATTTTCTCATCCAGGCTGCAAGAGCTGCTCTCACATCCGATCCTGGTCTGGCTCGGCAGTGTCAGTTTTCCAGTATACCTCCTCCATGGACCGCTTCTGCGATCAGTGTTAGTCTGGATGCTCTACGCTTTTGTCCCGGCGATCCGGTATGAAGTCAGGGCCGAAGACGGGACGGTGCTACGGACATTCGAGCAACTGCCGAACTCACCGGCGTGGCGATTCGCCGTCATGATCCCGCTCTTCTTCGCGATCTTGCTGTATGCGGCGTACTGGTGGACGGAGAAGATCGAGCCGTGGTGCGCGTGGGCGACGAAGAAGATGGAGGATGTCATGTGTGGGAATGAGGACGATGAGAAGACGTTGCCGATATTGAATTTCTCCCATCAGAATGGTGAATTAAGGGTAGCGTGAAAGACGATCTAAGGTATCGGATCGTTCACATAATCACAAGAGCTGGGACTCTTGACCGCGGACTACCAAAGCGTTTGTCCTGGGACACGAGCAGGATTGGAACCTAACACCCTCCTGGCAATGGGTACAACGGCTCCCGGGGATCCTCTCGGCGTACGAGATTCCCTCTGGTAGGGATGCGCTGGCACTATAGGTCTCGCTTGGCAGCGATTAGAGAGGTATGCCAGGATACGAGTAGAAGCAAGCAAGAGAGAACAAAGAAACGAAGGAAGCTGTGAGTGAATGAAGAGCAAGAGCATGCGAACACGGCAAGACGACCGTCGATGACTCAGCTCTCTGGTTTGGTCTTGTATGAAAGACCTTGGAGAGAAGCTTGCAGAAACTGCAATGGCAAGAGAAGGCGTATGCTGTGGAAAAAAAAACTGTTACACCAGAGACTGGAAGGAAAACATTTACGGATCTGTACGCACGCTGGACGTCGTAATACCATACCTGTAATCCTCCGATAAGTGGGCTTTCTTTCATCGTGATTTTGCAGTCGATTCCCACGGGTTCTCTTCGATGAAAGATTCATGTTCTGGCTGCAAGGCTGGAGAATATGCATCTGTCGTACCAGTCCACGTGACTCCGATAAGAGGCCATCCTTCTTCACTGTGCGACCTCAGCTGCATGCCCCGCATGAAGTGTAGCCTCGTTTCTTACGGACTGTATTGACAAGACTTTAACAATCGAGCGCTCATCTACGTCTAGCAAGTCAGCTCAGTTTCGTCAGATGGTTCGTTGCTCTCTTTCCAGTCGAAGCACAAGCATCCCCTACGCGGTCTCTAGTCTCCATTGTGCCTTCCTCCATTCCGCCGTAGCGCCTGGTAGGCAGTGCCTTAGGGCTGTCTTGGCCGGCGAAGAAGTCCCTAAAGCTCGCAACCTCAACTCTGAGCAACTTCAGCTTAGTGCTAAGATCTAGGCGCTTGAACTTCCGTGATGAACACGCTTTCGCTTGCGTGAGGTTAAACATAAGTGCGTCGGTTATCTCGACACCAGGGGCGATTAAACCGAATATTTGAACCTCCTAGCTGGCACACTCGCCGATCGCGTAGATGTCCAGTACAGAGGTTGAGAGATCGGCTTTGACCACGGTGCCGCAACTCACTGTAATTGTGGACACTTCTGTCTCCTTGATCTCGTCACAGCTACCGATCTCGTCGTTGGTAACATCTACCATCACCGTAACCCCCACCATCAGCCCTTCCAGCACCGACATTACCGATCTCATAAGCTCCTTCCTAAGCTCCGTCGTGTTACAACCCCTATCTAGCGTCGCCGCAAGTGCCGCCGGTTCTGCCGCCTTCACGACCTCCTCAACAACACAGCCCCTCGTCACCATCGTCGTCACCCAACTCGTCTCACCCTCATCCACACCCACACCATCAACGACAGCCATCACACCAAACCGCACAGACAGCAACACTAAACTCACCGCCGGCGCCATCACCGCCATCATCGTCGGCGCACTCACCATTATCCTCGCATCTGCAAGCGTTATATGGTATGTCCGTCGACGCCGGAAGCGCACCAAGGCCATAGGGACCCATGAGGCGTCGTTTGTGCCGCTCGGAGGCCGGCATGAACTCAATGCTGGCGAGGATTCGATGAGACTACCGTCAGAGGTGGAGGGGGAGATGGTGCATGAGCTGCATGGGGAGTCGGTGCCGGCGGAGATGGGCCGGGATCACGGGTGAGGCTACGAACATTGGTAGTTCGAAGGCGGCATGTCGGTGGGGCAAGTGTGAAGGGCGTGTGTGGCAGCGACGGGGTTCGGTAGGGCTTCTGGCGAGTGCAGACCGTTCATTCGGTCCTGAGTCGCAGCACGTTGGAGGTTTCGGTAGGCCATAAGCCGTAAGGCGAGCCCGATCGCCGAGTGGGAGTGAATGGGGTTCCTTCCCCTGAACGCATCCGTGTCATGGACCAGGTTCGTGTACGATGTCACTAGGATACGCCGACGGCCTAAGATACGCATCTTAGGAAGTTCTGTGCCCTTCACCACATCTCTACAACTTGTACGGCTTTTTTGAGCGCATATCAAAGCGGGCAAGGTGGGAGAGTTTTCTGGAGCAAGGGTTTTCCCCGGAGAGGTTCTTATTGCTACTTGCTTGGTTCTACAACGAGGTGAAAACAAAGGAGAACCGGTGTTGCGTGTGGCTGGCTGAGGCGCATGGTCGGAGCGCTAGAGCGCCTCCACGTGGTCGCTTCGAGAGATGATCATCTCACCTCTTTGTTCCATTCCCATACTCTACGGAACGTGATCGTTGTAGGTGTGCGAGATCAGCAGACGATGAGCCGAATGGAGAAAGTAGTCCCCAGGTAAAGACTTGGTGAAAGCACGAAGCCTCTCGTGTCATCCTTTAGACAGCTACACCATAGCGGAGGCAAATACCCAACTGGCACACCTACATGTTGCTTTCGTTGTGATGTGACTCAGATGAAGGAACACCACAGGCGCGCGTGAATTCGAAATTTGCATTGCTTATTCTTTATTTACTCTGATGGTTGGTGAGAACAAATACCATACGTGTAGAGCATTCTTGTGCTCGACCCGCGTTTTTTCTGGGTATCTTTACTTCGCGGAGTATACTAAAAATATAAAAGCCTCGAAGATGAAACATTGACTAGTCGGTCCTTACTGGCTGTTTTGGAGAGGTACCTGCGCCGGGAAGTTCCCCATAACATGTAATCTTAGATGTCCCTCTTCGCTAGCGCGAGTCCAGGGCTATAACAACAGGAGACTTCAGGGCATGGCGTGGGCCTTTGGGGAGAGAGTATTGGCAAAAGAGAAGTGACAAGACATCCATAGCATCGGTGACAATGATGCTTTGATGTGGAATTTGGCTCAGGGAAAGGCATGTCTTTCATGCAACATGCTCTGGGTCAAATTGCTCTATTCTCTGATGAATACAAATAGAAGGAGCTCCTCTTTTGCCGTCGCAAAAACTGGAAGAACTGAGCGTGTTCGAGATTGCGTGAAGAAGAAAAGCGTGGCAGAGACGAATATTCTCATATCTACCCTAGCAGCCATACGTCTAGGAACCACCAGTGCCCTCCGGTGGTGCACTCGTCCCGATGGGCATCGTCCCGTTGCCGGGCATAGTGCCGTTGCCAGTCACGTTGCCACCTCCAGGGGCTCCACCCATGCTGTTGCCGCTAGCATGGCCTCCGTCCGCAGCGTAATACGCAGCATACGTAGCATTGGAGGTGTAGTTTGCCGAAGTGTCGATACCGATGCTGATCCACATGAGAAGGCCATCTACACGTCAATCTCTAGTTAGTCGCCCACACCCCTTCACGCCACAAAGTAGAAGCAAGCACTCACCCTCAATCTTTTCACCTAAATACACGTATTCCGGAAAAGGGTCGTACTCGTTGTCAGCCCCTTGGGGTGCCCACATATCATCATCGTTACTCGTAACCGGCTGGTCGTTCCCGCTATACGGCTCCACCGCTTCAACCGCCGCGCGTAGCGCCTCATCGAAAAATAGCTGCCCAATATGTGCCACCGTGCCGCCGGTATAGCTGCCATTGGGTAGGATGCTGGCATTTGTATGCGCCGCCAGGTGCTTGTGCGTCGCGCGGCCCTCGTAGTGGCCTGGGAAGATGGTGTCGAACTCGACGACGCCGTCGGAGTCGGTGGACTGCAGGCCGCGCAGGAAGGTCGTGTTGAGGCCGCCTTGACCGGTAGCTGCGACGCCGCTGTAAATGCCGGTTGCGTTGGCCTAGAGGGCGAGTTAGTCGGGGAGGAATGGTTGGAGTGTAGGGGGCCTACCGCCCAGACGTCGATCAGCAGGTTGGGGATAGGTGCGCAGCTGGAAATGTCGACGAACTGCATCTCGAGGTGAACGGGTACGCCGAGCTGGTCTTCCGCCACGTCGGAACGAACGAGCTCGCCTGCGACATAATAGGGGCCAATTATCTCCTCAGGCGTAAGAATGCAGCTCGTGTTGGCAGCAAAGACGGATGACAAGTCTGTAGGAGCGAGAATTCCGGTTAAGTTGTGGTTGGCTGCCTCAAACTCTTGAAGAGCGGCAAGATCACGTCGGTGAAAGTAGTGCGCTATAAACGCGAGTCAGCTTGCTATCTTATGTATATTGCAAGGTTGTTTGTTTGCACTCACAGTGGCTTGCTTGGGTCCCACGCTCCTTTCTGAGCCTCTCGGCGGTGATAGCTCGACGATTTATTGCACGCTCCTTTAAGCTCCGGGCCTTTGTCGACCCGGCACATTGACTGAGAGAGCGAGCTGCCCTGCTGGAGAGATGGTCACGCTGTTGAATCTCTCGTCTAACATGCTCATGATCGTGATGTTCACCCGGATGGGCTGTTGTCAGAAAGAACAGAGAAGCGACCGCTGCAATAGCAGCCAGGCACGAGCACTGCACCATGATGGAAGAAGTAATAGATGCAGGGAGGGTTAGATGAGTGACTTTGCTACAATGGACAAGATGAATAGGGATGGAATGGCGGGAAGAGATGTGAAGGGTTCGATGGCAGACAGATGAGACTATATATCCGTATGATTCCATTTAAATACCCCTACCATGATTCCCGCTTACATCGACCGGATAGAGGCGCAGGTACAGGGCCGCAGGGTGAGAGCCACCCACTCTGATTACGTGGCTTGCGGTATAGGGACAGTGCATCTGTACAGGTCTTACGCACATGGAAACGCAGTGGCGAGTCGACGGCGCAAGTTCTGAAACACGCAAACAGCGAGTTCTCGGAATGGACGGCTTACAAGTTGATGTAAAGAATCTCATTGGACCGAACTAGCAGAGAGCAATTGATATTGTTGCCATGGCCTGATAAACGTGCAGTCTAAATCTCCATTACACAGCGAAGAAGACCCACTAACGCTCCGCTTGTAAGTTCGATCCGCAGCGAATATCCAGAAATAGACGTGGAAAGAGATGCAGACTGCCCTTGCAGATGCCGCGTACCTTCAGCAGCGTAATAGCAACAAAGACGAGACGTACAATCTCTCATATCCGCAGCACATGCTGTGCTAAGAATGCGGATCATGACGCGGCTCCGAGCAAGAAGCTGAGAGATAGCAGCTACACTGGTTTGGTGGGTCGCGTCTAGGTTCCGGTCGAGCATTTTAACTCGACAGAGACTGTTTCAGGATGCCCGTAGGCGCAAAGTGAGTCCACAAGCCGCGTAGTCATTGTGAAGTGACTCGGCACATCTCCGGCGATGCTTCCACAGCGGCAGTTGCTCTCGGACGACAGCCTGGACGCGTATTACAATATGAGTGACTCTCTTTATCTAAAGACAACCTTCCGTGACATCTGGGCTTGGAGGTATCTAATATGAATTCCTCTCCAACTATTTAAACGTAGCGAGTCAAGTCCTAACTGTCTATCTAACATGGGTTAGAATAATTCTATTGAGTAAGTTTTTTTCCATCCTCATGTTCATCACCAGTTCCACCAGATGTCTAGACTAGGAAGTAAGAGCCTACTATCATCGAACGTGGTAGTGAGGCTTGGCTTAGTAGGCTCTATTCTAGGTGTTCAATACGCATTCTCATAGTGTGCATTATATGGCTTATTTGACAGCAATTCTTACGTGACTCCTACGTTAGGAAGCAAAGTCTATTACTATTGATAGGGGAACACTAAGCGAACTTCCCATAAGAAAATCCATAGGAGAACCGATTACATTCACGTGTTAAAGCCTCAATAGCTCGATATCATACGCTACAACGCTACCGGCCAAAGACTCCTAACGCCCAACTCAAACCCAAAAATCCCGCCGCTGGCTCCAAACTCCCTAGATCCCCACCATCCACCGAGCGCCCTCAACCCGTCCCGTCCGGCGGCGACGACCCATACCCACTATCCCCACCTCCCACCTTCGCCCCCGCCCCCGCCTGCCCGTCTCCCAAATGCTTCAACAACCAACTCCTCTTAAAATACTGATTCGGATGAACAATCGTATCCAGCTCCGTCCTCTCCCACGTCCCCTCCCTCTTCACCCTCTCAATCTCCCTCTTATGCTGGCTCTCAAACACCCGATTACACGCAATATGATACTTCTGCCTCCCCACCATATCCCTCACATCCTTCAGCACCTCCCCATCCTTGACCCCCATGTTCTGCAGCACCCCGACCAGATTGTCAGGCGTGTATGCGCGGTACGGGCAGCCGTGCGCCTGGCCAGGACCGGGCAGCGGCTCCGTCAGCAGTTTCTGGCAGTTGTAAGGGGAGTAGCCGCGGCCGCGGCGGTTGGCGTCGCCGCCGACGTCGCCGTAGGCGTGCCGGATGTTGTATTTGTATTCTTTTTGGAACTTCTCGTCGGTGATTAATCTGAAGCTGCGCCGCCAAAATAGGATACACTCCTCGAGAGATAGTCCGATACCCTTGAGGAAGAGGGTGTACTGCAGGCGGCCGAAGTGCTTGAGGTGCGCGTTCTGCCGCAGCGAGGCGTGCAGCGTCGACATGCAGAGCGGCATGTGCGGGACTAGGGCGTCGATGTTGGCGTGGGTGGGGTTGAAGGTGCTGCCCATGTCGGAGGAGGCGGTGCTGTCATAGGAGGAGGGGGCGGTGAAGGATTGGGAGAGGTGCGAGAGGATTGGGGAGAGGCGGTCGTCTTCGTCCAGGCGGGGGAGGGCGCGGGAGGTGTACTGGGTGGACGGAGTCAGTCGAGTTTGCAGTACAAGAACATGGCACTTCCGAACATCCTTTCAAGGGTGGACGAAGAGAGAATGGCAAATCACTTACCTCAAGCGCCTGATCCAACCTCCTCGTAAACTCTGCCACAACCAGACTCATCTGCTCCCTGATGGGGACATACGCCATCCCCCTCTTCAGCAACACCTTCCTCTGCTCCACAAGCTCCGGCACCCGCTCCCATTCCACCTTGAACCACCCCTCCTCCTCCACCCTCCTCACCTCCGCCTTCGGCATCCCCGCCGTCGTCGCACTAACCAGCTCTTCCCCGACCTCCCTCCTCTCCTCCTCACTGACCCTCTCCCACCTCAACCCCGCACCGTCCCCCAAGCTCTCAACAAACTCGCGCCGCTCCCTGGCGTCCGTGTCGCGGAAGCGCAGTTTGAAGAGCATGGTCTCGAGGCGCGAGAAGCGGCGGCGCAGGTCCTCGGTCGCGGAGAAGGCGAGGCGCAGGATGAAGTGCGAGTAGTGGTCCTTTTTGCGCTGGAGGGGCAGCTCCGAGGAGCGCGAGGAGTTGGAGTCGAGGGGCAGGTATTTTTGCAGGAGAGGCGCCATGTAGGAGGATGTCTCTTCGGGGTTGCGGTTGCGGAAGGTGCAGGCTTCGAGTTCGGAGAGGACTGTGGGGGTTGTGGTTAGTGAGAATTCACATGATGAAGGGAGGTGTGCAGTGGACGGTGGCAGAACGCGATGCATAAGACGGAGCCAATGTTGGGTACACGTGCCTTTTAACCTGTTGATGGCCCATTCTTCGAACTCTTCTAGCGTTACGTCGTCTGTTGGCGGCAGAATATAAAAGTTGAGCCGGTTGCTGTACTCCTGTCCCTTGTATTCGGCTTGCGCGAACTGCTTCCTCTTGTGGTTGACGTTCGCTCGCCTTTTGGGATCGATTCTTGAGTAGTCTTGTCGTATCATCTTGTCAATTACGGATTGTTTCAGTGTTGCTATGAGGAAGGTTGCGGTAATGGAGTTTCTCGATGGGGTGGTTGGATCTTGATGGACACGCGACGCGTGAACGTGTGTCGCGTTAAAGCGCGGAAGCTTCCGCACCATCATCGGCAGGGCAACAGATTAGATCAATGATGAGATCATATCAATTCGCCTGTTGCACCCTCAGTTCTACAAGCATTCATGAATGGGTTGAAGATAACACTCGTCAAAGTATTCGGCTTCCAGCAGTTCTAAAGCTATGGATGTGCTCAGTTGAGGTTCAAAGAAACATCGTTCTATTTATTGAAAACGCGCAGATCTATGTATCCCCGTCTAAATGTTTCCTCCCAGCAAATCCCCAAGCTTATCCACATAAGCTGCCGGCACAACCTCCGCTCCCTCCGCCAAAAAGTCCTCCTTGGGGCTCACACCTGTTCCAACATGCAACGTCCCACCCAACTTTCCCTCGATACCGAACCGGATGTCCGTGTCCAACCGATCGCCAATCATGCATGCCTTACTTCTGTCGAACTGAAACTTCCCCTCAATCGCATCCATCATCGCCTGGCTCGGCTTCCCTAATGCCAGCGGCTCCTTCCCAGTGGCCTTGATAACGCCCGCTCCAGATGCTCCGGCGCCAGGAAACAGCGAGTGGCTCATAGGCAATGTGCTGTCCGTATTTGTTGCTAAGAAGAGGGCACCTTGGCGCACATACGCCTGGCCTAGCGCTAGCTTGAGGTAGTTGATATGGAAGTCCAACCCTATAAGCACGACGCCGACATTTGGGTCTAATGCTGAGCCGTCGGCGATGCTTTCGAAGTCGGAGGGCTCGATGTCGCGACGGAGAGAAGGGTCCGTGCCGCCAATGAATGGGATGTTCTCGCTGCTGAGCTCGGCTTCAACGCCAGACTCGCCGAGGACAAAGACTTTGTTCTTCGGAGGCTGGAGCTTCAGGATCCGAGAGATGTAGACTGCGGCGCTGTAGGAAGATCCGAAGACCTCCTCCTGCAAGGTAAGGGTTAGTATGCTGGCTGTGCGGATGCGCAGCGGTGGGCTGTGGGAAACGTACTACTTTGCATGGGATGTTCAGTTTGTCAAACTTCTTCTTGTAGTCGGCGCGAGACTTGGTGCTGTTGTTTGTAACGAACACCAGCTGCTTGCCTGTGTCATCCGTCAGCAAGTCTCGCCCATGGTGAGCTACTCCTCTGCTAGAAAACTCGCCTTTGCTCCTTAGCATCTCCAGTGTCTCAGCCGTGCCGGGGAAGATGTAGTCGCCGGACCATAGCACGCCTATCCTTCTCTTATCATCAGCTTCGAGAATCCGATACCAATTCCGTAACAGTCCAAAACGTTCTCGGAAAGAGACGACTTCGCAGACACAGCATGCGGAGAGATGCGATCGTAAATTGACCAGATAGTAGTAGGGTTGCGGCTGTACACACCATCGCAGTCAAATAAGAATACCTAGCAGCACTGAGTGTTAGTCATGAGCAGTCCGTTAGAGTTTTCAATGCTGCACCTACATCGAACTTCTCGAGGAACTCCTCGATCCCGGCCTTGTCGCCGGTAAGGTATTTTGACTGAGCCATTGAGTGCTTAGGATTCCTGAGTGGTTGTCCTCTGAAGCTGAGTTGAGGCTGAAGAGAATCTGATCTGCGCTCCCCACGTTGAATGTTGCCAAGCGTGGGGCAGTCTGCCGATGACGGAGCTTTTCTTTTGACATTCATTTCCAAGAATTTTGTCTAAACCCCATATACCGCCATAACCATTGTACCATTCACCAGAACTCTAGCAACTTCAAACCGCCATCATGGATGTTATGCCAATTTTCTCCGGCACCTCGAAGTCAGTGCCACCGAGATATTCTGCGCTATGAAGAAATAGCGAGCCTTTACCATTTCTTCAGTACTGACAGCTGTCCAGGAAGGTATTGCTTCTTGGTGCGGGCTTTGTGACTCGCCCAACTGCTCAGATCCTCTCGGACGAGGGCATAAAGGTAGGCATCAAGGCGGGCTCCGCATTCTCGTACATTTGTTAACATTCATAGGTCACTGTTGGTATGTCATACATAGACTAGACGTTCTTGGAGCATGTAGACTAAGCAAATCATAGCCTGCCGTACTCTTGAAAGCGCGCAGAAGCTGTGCGAAGGTGTGTTTGCAAGCTAAAGCCCTGAGAATTTCCATTGACCATATCAGGCCTCAGGAACTGCACTCCCGTCAGTCTTGATGTGACGGACACCACCGCCCTAGACTACGAGGTCAACAAGGTCGGCCTCGTCATCAGTCTGATCCCCTATACCTTCCACGCCCGCGTGATAGAATCCGCCATCCGGCACAAGAAGCATGTGGTCACCACCAGCTACGTCTCAGACGCCATGAAAGCATTGGACGCTGACGCCAAGGAGGCTGGCATAACCGTCATGAACGAGATTGGACTGGACCCGGGTATCGACCACCTGTATGCCGTTAAGACAATCTCCGAAGTGCACCACGCCGGAGGCAAGATCACTTCCTTCCTCAGCTACTGTGGTGGTCTGCCTGCACCCGAGGACTCGGACAACCCGCTCGGATACAAATTCTCTTGGAGCTCGAGGGGCGTGCTGCTAGCCCTGAGGAACGCGGCGAAGTACTACAAGGACGACCAGATTGTAGAGATCGCGTCGGAGGACCTGATGAGCACGGCGAAGCCGTACTTCATCTACCCCGGCTACGCTTTCGTAGCGTATCCCAACCGCGACTCGACGCCCTACAGGGAACGGTACAACATCCCGGATGCAGGAACCATTATCCGTGGCACACTGAGATACCAGGGATTCCCCGAGTTTATCCGCTGCCTTGTGGACTTGGGTTTCTTGAGCGATGTTGAGCAAGACTATCTGAAGGCTCCGAGCCACTCGCCTAGCTGGAGGGAGGTCACAGCGAAGGTCCTTGACGCTACTAGCCGAGCGGAGGAGGATCTTGTCGCGGCTGTTGACAAGAAGACCAAGTTCGCTGATGATGAGGAGAGGACGCGGATCATCGCTGGTCTGCGATGGATAGGGATTTTCAGTGATGAGGAGATCATCCCGAGAGGCACGCCATTGGATACGCTCTGCGCCA
>JAKLMF010000087.1:1191-31494 GCA_022813555.1 Botryosphaeria agaves | reverse complement strand
GTAATAGTGCGGGTGAGAGATCTGTGCAATGTCGATTTAGAATCTTTCCGTAGCTGGAAACGTCTGAAGACCAAGACGTACCACAATCGCCTTAAGCCCTCCTTTCGAGTTGATCTGCTTGTTCGTTAGACATATATTTTGCCTAGCTGCCGGCGCTGCACAGGAAACTTACAAACTCTATGGTCTGCTCGTCAAGGTATGCGATTAGATCCCAAAGGATGTTCCCCTCTGGTGTTTCTAGCAAGATAGCTCTTTGACCGATTCCGAACTGTATCCCAAAATTGAGCAATATGCTCTACTGACAAACAGGCCACTACAATACCGTACTTTAGGCTCCGTCGAGATGGATGTCATCCGCCTCTCCACGGAATCTTGTACCCAGTTGTTCTTGTAGTTACCCTTCATCTCAGTCAAACTCGTCCAAACCTGACCTTCAGGCGGTACAAACTGGCGGGGATCCTACGCATGACCGTTCAGTAGCGATGCTTCCGACGGACTCGAACATACTCACGTCGCATATTCTACAGTTTTTCAGTGGCTCATTGCGGGGTACATCATACTGCGTCGCGCAGGTCTTGCATATTAGCAAGTCTTCTCCTGCCACCATGGTTGCGGTTGATGGAGAGGACGCGGGGCATGATGACGAGAGGACTATAAGTTTACGTTTGTATGGGTTAGTTTTTCGGATAGAGCGGAGAACAAGTGGGGTTTCAGTATCTCGTGCCTCTTAGTAATATGAACAAGCTCTTCTAGCTAAGCACTAGTCGTGATGCCTGGATATCTGCTGTTGCTCAAGCTTTCTAAAGTCGTGGACCTAAACATGCAGAAGCAACGTCACCTCCAGGAACGCCCGGCAGACCGTGATATCTTTCGCCATACAAAACAAGATCAAGCATAATTCAAAGCATCCTTCAGTACCCAGATTTCGCCATTGGCTACCCTGTCAGCCACACTAACTACCTCGATATCACCTGGTTGGACCTTCACAAAGGAGTCAGTCGAAGTCAGTGGAGACCATCCACTATGCCTACCATTTTCTTGCCATCCCTACTCTCAAACCACACCGTATTCCCCGCCAAAGTCTTCACCTTCTGTCCCTCCTTCCATGGACTTTCCGGCACAATATGCGCCTCGACGAACCGCCTCAGATTCTTATGCGCTCGACTCTCGCCCTCAGCACCATCGTAAGCCTTGGCGCCGAAAGTCTCGTAGTCCCTCAGATTCTCCCAAGGCTTCCTCGGCAGACCCATGATCGCTCCGTTCTCCGGTGCTAGAACCGTCGTGTTCTGGGAGCTGTCTTCTAAGCGGTTGGCAACTGTATCGATGTCGCGCGTGAGACCGCTGAAAATGCCAATGTTTCGATCCCGGCCGATGACATCTGATATCGTGACTCCAGAAGATGCGTCAGGCGCCGGTCTGTCGCCGCCTGATGGTGGGAGTGCAGGGCCGGGTGTATCCATTAAGGGCGACTGGCGGTTGGGGGCCAGGCTGTTGCGCTGCTTGAAGAAGGGCAGCAGCTGCGCGGAGGCTGAGAACACCAGGCAAGAGGTGATCAAGGGGTAGGCGAGAGAAGCGGGCCTCATCTTGGTGATGTTTGCATTGCCAGGTGTGTGTCGAATAGGTAGGTAGAGATGCGATGCGGGCTTGAGCTTGCGGAGAATGCCCCGCGGTTCACCCCACGACATCGCGTTTGTCGCGCCGAGGCATCAGCGCATTCGCGGCTATCCCATTCAACTTTTGTCTTTTGTATCTTACGCTCTCACCCGATCTTCATCTGTTGTGGTCTGATTCTGTAATTCAGTCTCTGTCTCCGCGATCTGTTCTTGTTGAGTAACGTTTCACGTCTCGTTGTCAATTCCCGTCCACATCCGCAACCATGGGCGGCGGTCCAGATATCAAAGACCGCATGCTCTGCGTGTTACCGATGAAAGAGCCTAAGGACATAGTCGAGAGACTCCGAAAGAAGTTCCCTCATATAGAAATAACGTACTTCCATCTCGAATTCAGCGCGGACTCGGCATGGAAAACATTGAAAGAAGTACCAACAGGTCTGTCCATACTCCCAGTCCAGATAAGAAGCAACCATGTAACACCTCTTTCCAGAAATCTACAAAGACAAAACCATCCTCGTAACCCTCTCCGCGCTCCCCCCTTCCCCCTCCGACTGCCCGAACCTCGAACTCATCCACTTCTTCTCCGCCGGCACCAACCACGTCTCCAAACACCCCATCTACACCGACACCGACATCACCCTGACGACCAGCAGCGGCATCCACGGCCCGCAGATCGCAGAATGGGTCGTCATGACCACTCTAGTACAGAGCCACCACTACAACCAGCTCTACGAGCTGCAGAAGCAGCACCAGTGGGGCAAGAAAGACATCCAGGGTGATTACCACAACGTTCGGGACCTGGTAGGCCAGAGACTAGGCGTGCTGGGCTACGGCAGCATCGGCCGGCAAGGTACTTCTCCCACCCCTCCCCACACCCCCCCAAGCCAAGCTGACACCCCCCACCCCCCAGTCGCCCGCGTAGCCGCAGCAATGGGCATGAACGTAATCGCCTACACCGCCACCCCAAAGGACACCGCCGAACAGCGCCGCGACGCCGGCTTCGTCGTCCCCCACACCGGCGACCCGGACGGCAGCATCCCATCAGCCTGGTACTCCGGCCTCGACAAAGCCTCCCTCCACACCTTCCTCTCACAGGACATCGACATCCTCCTCATCGCCGTCCCGCTGACCAAAGAAACCACGCACCTCCTCTCCACCGAAGAATTCCGCATCCTGTCCAAGCGGCGCGCGTTCGTCAGCAACATCAGCCGCGGCGGCATCATCGACCAGCCTGCCCTCATCGCTGCGCTGGAAAAAGGGGAGCTCAGGGGCGCGGCGCTGGATGTGGCGAGTCCGGAGCCGCTGCCCAAGGAGGATCCGCTGTGGGGCGCGCCGAACGTGATTGTGACGCCGCATATTAGCGGCGTGGGGAGTGCGTATACGGAGAGGGCGTTTCAGGTGCTGGAGGTAAATTTGGAGAGGAGGGGGAGGGGGGAGAAGTTGATTAATGTGGTAAATCGGGGGAGGGGGTATTGAGGGGGTTTGGGGGGAGGATGAGGTGGGGGAGGGTGGTGGAGGCGTTAGATGGGTTGTGTTTAGAAGGATGCCATGAGCTAAGGTACACTTGCTGGGATTCTCATAAGTGAATTTGCAGGTCTCTAGAATAGATAAAGGTATCGTACAGCTATGTGGATCGCTCCAGCTACAGTGTAAGGTATGTGACAAGAAAGCTTGAAGATCGTACAGGCAGAGCGCTGTGAGACTTTTGCAAGAATTTACAAGGAAACGACAATAGAAGATTGTAGGTGACGCTGGTGAGAGCCCGACAGCAAATCTGAGAAATGGTCTAAGAAATACTCCGCTGGAAAAGGCCGGCAGTTCCGTGTGGGTATTTGAGCGTTTGTCGTTTACTCATTTGATGCCCACCGTTCCACCCCGCCTCCAACCTGCGCAAGTTGAAACTCCGTCGCAATGAAGCCAGACACGAATGCTGGGAAACAAGACGCTCCGCAGAACTCCCTATGCCGTGTAAAAAGAGTGGTAAGAAGGTTCCGTCCCCGGGGTATATTTGTAAGTTTTTTGAAAGTCGCATTTCCAGATCCTCCACATTAGCCATGAAATAACCGTGTCGTATCATATCTTCCTCGGTAGTCCGTCGTCATCCTCCAAGATAGGCGGATGCAACCCCAGCCCGCCCCTCGCGTGCGTCGTCGTTGGGTCCCACTCAATCCGCGGTGTGACCTGTGACGGCGTTCGCGGGCTCGAGAAACTCATCGACGGACTCCGATAGTTCCGCTGCATCTGCTTGCTGAAGTAGTCGGGCGTCGTGCGGCCTATCGGGCTCATATATGCATCCGATGGGCTCGTGATGACTGTGCTGCTTGTTGATTTGACCAGAGTTGGTGTGCCGACTTTCAGCAGCTCGTAGCTGCGCGCTTGTGATTGGTTGGCCGCGTCGAGCGAGACGAATTCCCGCTTGCGGCCGGATTTGGTGCGGAAGAATTTCACCCAACCAGTGAACATGGACCATCGGGCGAGGAGAAGGAAGGCTTGGGTTCCGGTGAGCTGCACAACGTTAGCTGGCGGCTCGACATAAGGAAAAGGAAGGGTGCGCTTACAGCAAGTAACATCAGGACCGCTATTACCGTCTCTTGGTTCACCAGTGCCTTCTGCCCTAGTTCATAGCACTTCTCCTTCTTTCCGCCGTTGAAGAAGAGACACATTAACCAGGGCATGAAGAGAGAGTCGGTCAGGTCCATTTTGGTGAGCGACGCCTCCTCAACGCTGTTCATGTATACAAAGACCACGGAAAAGAAGACAACGTCGGTGAGGATGAAGACGACAATTAGTATGCCGCGCCATTGCAACCACAGCACTTTCCGCACCCGCCTGTAAATGACTTTGGCGGGTGCTCGTACACTGGCATTGTAGGAAGGCAAGCTCGCACTGCTCTCGGTGTCGGTATTGTCGTCGCTCCACATGTTCCGGAGATAGACGTTGATGCAGTATATGAACCTGGCAATCGTCAGCCGATTTGAATTTAACTCAGTGATAGTTTCCTCACGTTGCAAGTTGACAGAGCCCAGCGGCGCCGGCGATGGCGAGCAAGGGCCCCCAAAAGTCCTTCATAGAGTCCTTCGAGTTGACGTGACATGTATCTCCGAATCGGAACGAAACGCCGGTGAGCGTGATGATGACTGTAAAGAGGGCGGCGGTGATGCCCCACCCTAGTGCTTGCGCGGCGTAGAAGAACTTGTTCCCAGGCACAATATCCCAACATATCTGGAGATGCATTGAGAGAGCTCTGATGAAAACTGGGACGTGTGAGAACAGAAGCATTTCATGTCTGTGGCAAGAGAGCACGTACTCCACATGTCAATTGCCAATCCGCCGGCTACAACGAGAGCGCCAGACCAAGCGCACGTCAGACTCGAGTACATATCGTTTGGGGTTATTGCGTCGTAGCATTGATCAGGTTGGACCGCTAGCGGTATAAGAAAGCCCAGCTGTTGACCTGTCAGTCTCCGCTCGATCGTTAACTCAACGAAGCTGACACTGACCGACTCGACCGCAACCGCGATTACGAGACATATGCTCAGGTAGTGTCTCCGTGTAACCTCTACAGGAAGACACAGGAACGATGCAAGTAAGAACACGCAAAAGCCGAGGCCGACAGCGTTGAACGATTCAGCTATTCGATACCATGTCCTGAACTCTGCTCAGGACGTTAGTACCGACTGATTTAAACGTTCGTATTGTTGCGCACCGTCTGGATATATCCAGTCCGTAGCTGGACATGGTAAACAGCATACAAGATCGCCAGACACCGCTGGTGTCCTCGCGCACATTCGACCGGCGACAACTTGAGATGGTCAGCGCACTGTGGTGGTGTCGATCAACGAGACACGTACATCCGCCTGTCGTTCCGAATTTGTTAACATCTAAGAAAGGTGGTGGGCAGAATCCTCGAAGTGATGTTGTGTTCGCCATTTCCTTGCTCTTCACAGTCCTGCGCCCGGTCCGTGATGCTTCTATCTCATGGCAAACCCCACATGAGTCTTCTTAGCTTGACATGCGGGTGCGCAAGCTTTTAAGGTTACGTCGTATCAAGCGGAGATTTAGATTCGTATATCTTGTGAAGTGTACCAGAGTTCAGAATCTTGCGAACCAAGAATAGTGAACACCAAGAAAGTCGTCCAGATTCTGGAAGTTCCAAGTCCCGCAGTAATGAATAGTGCTTAGGCCGTGAACTGGTCAAACAAGGCGTACTCTAGGGCGGCTTCCAGAAACGGATAGTACTTGAGGAGGTGATGCGGCATGCACGACTCGAAACGTGGCTTCGGCGTGCTTAATGATAGCGTACCAGATGACAGGTGATCAGTGATCAACTTCCCTGAAAGGAACGGAACCACGGCCGGTGCAGATTTTGGAGAGGGAGAGCAGAAGTGTTCCAAGTGAGTGACGAGCGGGCCATGATCCCATAAAGTACGATGCTGCAAGTACCCCGTAGGGATCAGGCGCGACGCTGAGCGAGTCCATCAGCTTGGGGCGCGGAGGACGGTCAGATTCCAGCGATTTGGGGTTCGCGTGGGAAGGTGGAGCCCCCAAATTCACCCCAGAGCTTGGATGGATCCTATCAGGTGCAGGGACAGCCGTGGCCCTCAGGGGTGGCCGCCCTAGCGGGGACTAGGCACTTTTGTGCATAGGGCCAGGAACAACTGTCAGTGGCAGACGCGTGAGCCGATCAGCGCACTGGAAGTGCCGGAAACGTTGTTGTGACGGCCAGAAGCATGGCCGAAGACAAATAAGGCGGAACTGATCTGACCATACGCCAGAGTCGTCACACAGCGCTTCGGAAGCTACGGGACGATGAATCTGTATCGTCAAAAGGTACCATACGCGCCCAGTGTTGCTTCTAGCGTGTGATTATTGGGGAGCAGCGGGGTTGTCGAACAGTACCTTGGCCAAGTACCTTTTGCTGCGAGACAGCGGACACCCTGCACCCAGGACAGCTGCAATGGCTTCGGCCACTGGGTTTGCTGGGTATGCCCGTGCAAGTAATGCGAGTGATCCGGAGCATCGTGACTGGCGACTGGTGGAGGACAATGGTGGTGGCTTGAGAGCGAAGTACCCTACTGCAGTCCAGCCGCTGTACTCAGCTGCGTGTCTGGCGGGCGCAGGCAGGGCTCATCCTCCAGCCGCGGCGTAGTACATAATGGCATGACGCCATGGGGAGACTGGTTGTCTGCGCTGATGCGGCACGTACAGTCCAGTGGATGATGCAGGACGCGACTTTGCAGCAGCTGGCGTGAGAGTCGAAGGATCAGTGTGGCGGCCGTTGGGCCAGGACGCCAAGCGTATGCAGACAAATGCTCCGACCCATCCTCCAACGGTGTCACAGCGGCACGCAGTCTCGAGTTTCCCGGATGGGTCTCCAAGGCGGCCGTCCCTCCAGGGAGGCGTCCGCCCAGCGAGTAAACGCGTCTGACGCCATGTCGGGTGCAGGTGGGCTTTTTGAATTGGCCGCTCGTCGACCAGTAAGATCAATAGGCGCCTGCAATTTCAGCCCGCTCGGCCTCTCGCGTTTTTTCCATCTCCTCCAGTCAGCCAGTGTCGGCTGCAAATGCGCTGTGCCTTTCAGCCCCTGATCCGAGAAGGGAACAAGGCACACGATTGACAGGCCATGCCCCTGACAAGTAAGCTCGATCGGCAAGGCGCTTCTTCCCGTGCCTCTGCTCCCATCCTCGTGTGTTGCGTGTGGCCCGGTATGAGGGGCAAGAGGACCAATGTGCCATAAAAGGGAACATCTCCAGCTTGATGTCTCAAGTCAATTCGCGCTAAACTGCCAGCGCCGGAGACGGCATGCTTCATCGCCAGTGACCTGACCTTGCCAAGGGGATCCCCATTACCTGGAGATAGTTGCCAAGGTACACGCGTACGTTGAGCGACGACAAGAGCGAGTGTCTGGTGAGAACGCGGTATCAAGGTGTCGCTCAAGCTCCCGATCGTGCTCTGAATGATAAGGTTGTGTTGCAGATGCAGTGGTCGATGTGACAGTCAGCTCGGCATCTAAGGAGAGCATGTTATCATCGCACAGCATGTGGAAGAAAACGAGTCCTCGGTCAATTGTCGCTGCAGCCCCCCTTGTCTTCACGATGGCCGGTGCAACGCACGGCAACGACGGAGCAGAGCGATGGGAGGATTCGCGGGCAATCCTCCGAACAATCCTTCCTTGTGTTCTTCGACGGATTCCTTCTCGAAGGACCCGTCATCATGGAGGCCATCCTGGACCGTGACACAACGTGCAACGTTGCAACCTGCAGATCGAACGATCGACCGTTTCCCATTGCCCGTGGTCGCAGAAGTGGTGCCTGCAGCGTTGTTCGGAGCTCCTGCCCGAATGCCTCTGTTGCGCGTTGGCGAGAAAGCCATGCCTCAACCTTAAGCATACGTCAGTTCTTATTGTGATGTTGATCCTTCACGGCAATTCCGGTGCTCTCGGCGTTGCATACTGTTTGGTACTGCTGGGTCGCGTGAGAGATTGCGGCACGGGGATCACCATCACAGATCACTGGGTTCATAGAAGTTCTATGGAAGGCATGAGCAATCCTCCGAGTGCTGCGCCGCTGCAGTCCTAGGTCGTCTTGTATGCCAAGTGCTAACGGTGACTCGATACCTTGATTCTGTTGAGATGCTGCTACAGTACATGAAATGCCTCGCATGAGGGATGGCAGAGGCGTTGAAGGGCAGCTGCCAACCTTGTATGTGTCCTTGAACTCACACTACCCCGCGAAGAAGAAGACGAATGCACCGGGAATTCAACATCCCGAAGACATGGGCTCTAGGGTTATCCCAGGTTTCATGTTGATGCCGTCGATGATTCAGCACGTGGCACCAGCATGGGGCCTCTCAGCCAGTCCAAGCTAGCCTTATTCACCACTCGCTCGTACTGCCTTCTTTGCTGAGGGGAATCCGTGTGGATCAGGTCAACCGTGTCCAACCCTCGCACTTGACGTAGTTCTGCGACGCCCTCATTGTGCGCTATGTCCTCTAGAGGTCGACTGCGTCTTCGGCCGCTCGGGTGACAGTTCAGCAGGTCCTGCCAGGGACAGCGGATCTCCAGTCTCTTCAGCTTGCTGCACCTTGACAAGAGGGAGCACGTGCGTGCCGGCAGCATATCAGCTTCAGCCAGCGCTGGATCCGGGGAGGGGTCTGCGGTCCCAGGGAAAATCGATAGATTCCACTGAGGAGCGCCTCCCAGGGTGTTTGAGCAATCCTTCCACATCGTCGAGACAGGTGAACTCGAACGTTTTGCCTTCGTAGAGGATAGCTGATGATTCTTTGTGGATACGGCGGTTCGCCTGCACAAGAGACTGGCACGGACAGTGCCAGTTGGATGGGGGAACATATTGTGAAGTTGCATCCATGATGAGAATGTGTGTCTCTTCACGAAGAGCATGTTGGTAGATCCGAACGCGCAGTTGTGCCGGCAGATCGAGGAATCGAAATGGTCGCGGTATGGACGCTCTGAGCTCGATGGGGGCTTCCTGACCGTCGCCACCGTCGATTGTGAGGACCTACTCAATACGAAAACGTTGTCATTTGACTAGACACTTCTTCAGTAGGCACAGTCTGCGCGCGCTGCACATGCCTGACGGCCATCAACGAATTATGCTTGCATAGTGAAGGGTCCCGTGCGAATATTGATCCCTTCATCTGCTTTCCTGATCTCTAAACCGACGTCCAGTTCTCCAACGCTGACGGTGACCTTTTCCATCTCGGTGGACAGCTTGCTCGATCTGAGCAGAAAGATTGCTTATAAGTTTCGCTCGGTGTTCAGTGATGTAAAAGTATATTCTCTCGAAATACTTAAGCAATGTGTATCGCGGATCGAGAGGATAAGAGCTTAGCAAGGGAGAAGGACGTTAGGGACAATGAACTAAAGATTTCGTGTATAGGGAATATGTTAGCTATTCACAAATGTTAGTAATACACACTAGGAACAACAGAAAGCTGCACAGGAATGTATGAACCAATACTCATAGTTATGGACATACGGAAATAAATAGAAGCAATACTAGAGGCAGTGAAAATATACAGTAGACAAGGCAGATGACAACGGGAAGCACAATGAAGCTTAAATAGGTTATCAAAGTTGATCTGTCACGTAGAATCTTCGAAGCTCTTCCCAGCCAATACAACTGCTCCAAACATCATAACCGGAGCCAGCACATGCCAGCCAGCACATGTCGACCAACACATACCAGCAAGTACATCGCAACAATCAAGCACACCAAAGGAGATTTTCTGCCGGCCCTCAGCAAACGCAGAAAGCTAAGAACAGGCAGAGGCCGTAAATAGAGTACAGAGCGAAATCCAACATGTCGGCAGCGAAGATCGCAAGATCGAACACGACAAATGAAAACAAAAAAGAAGCCATTCACACACGAAAAGACGCCCCGCGTCGTGGTAGTCCCAGAGAGCTTCCCAAGCCATTAAAATCCCTTTCCCATCAAGAAAAACGCCTCATGATCGTGAACAGTAAAAGTCGTTACTCAGGAGGCCTCAGATTTCTTCCTCCCGAAAATCGTGCGCGTCCTCGTCTTATCCCTGGGCTGCTTCGTCCGGCCCTCCTGCGCGTCCATATACTTCTCCTTATAGATCCTGCAGCACACCTCAAAGTCAGCACCAAATTCCCCTCTCTCTCCCCCTCAATCGCACCACAAAAAACAGCACTCGGCGGGCAAAAGAACATACCAACTATTCCCCGTCATAGTCATCCCCTTCTTCTCCGCGGCCCGATACAGCCTCGCCGCCTTCCTCAAATCCTTCTTACACCCCAACCCCTCCGTATAGCAAAACCCCGCCTCGGCCAACGCATCCGCATCCCCCCAATTCCCCGCAATCTCGAAACACCTCAGCGCCAGCGCGCGATCCTGCTTGACGCCCCAGCCGTTCATGTAGCTGACGCCCAGCTCATAGATACTCAGCGCCAGCTGCGCCTTGTGCGTCTTCTGCTGCTGCGGCGCCACGCCCGCCGCCTGCGTCTGCTTGCTGTTGCTGGTGCTGTCCGAGCCGCCGAGCTGGTGGCCCCCCTGCTCGTCGTTGTCGACCTCGAGCTGGCTCAGCTCGACGGCTTTCTGCAGCCACTGCACGGCCTCGGCCGGGTTGGGCCGCATGCCCCAACCGTGGCGACAGGCGAGCGCATACAGCAGCATGGCCGTGGGGTTGCCAGCTTTCGCCGCGATGCGCAGGTGGTACGTCGATTCCTGGAGAGAGCCGCCCTCGTGGCACGCGATGCCCTTCTGGAGGTGTTCTTCGGGCGTGGGCTCCGAGGAGCGCGGCGGCGCGGAGCGCGTGAGGTTCGCTTTGATGGTGCTGGCGTTGGAGGTGCTGGATTTGGAGGAGAGGTGGGATTTGTGCTGGGATTTGGGCTGCGGCGAGCCGCGGTCTTCGGCGGAGGAGGTGCGTGGCCGAATTTTGGATTCGGTGGTCGAGGGGCGCGAGGAGCAGGAGGCGGAGCTCATGCTGACGGGTGATGGGGGACGGGTTAGGCTTACGCGGGGGGTGTGGATGGCGTCGAGGGGCTGCATGAAGCCGTCTTCGTTGAGTAGATGGCTGGAGGATCGGCGCATGTTGCCGGATTCTCTCTTGACGGCTCGGCCTCGGGGGAGGGCGTACTTTGAATGGATGTAGGACGATGCCGGATGGCTGTTCGGATCCGAGGGCGAGAAGTACTCGTCGCTAGCCATGCTAGCGGGCGTGTACACAAACCCAGGAGGAGAGAAAGTGGGAGATCCGAATTCAGAATCCTTCGTGGGGAATCTGTCGGACGGAGGTGGTGTCTTGATGCTGTCTCCGGAAACCTGACAAAATGGGCCCTCAAAAGGATACTTGGAGTCGCAAGAAGGCCTGCTGGCTCTGCTGAGCGGCCTCGAGAAATTGAACGAGGGCTGTGGCAGCGCACCACCGTTGCACGACCAGTCTGAGTTGAAGGACGATGATCGAGGTAATGGCGCTTGGTGTGATGAGCACGGCGAATGAGACCTGGAGATGCTTGTACTTGTAGACGTCTTTCTTTGTGGCAGTGAATCAGAAGAGCCGCCTACTGACATAACATCGGCATCCTCAGAACCTTCGCCTGGGACGGATCGAATACTGGCTGTCGTCCACGATGGACCTGCAGGTGCTGGCGATCTTGGTGGTGCTAACCAGCCTGCAGAACTGGCGGAATCCATGGTCGACGTCCGCCGCATACTCGACACAGGCGAGACAATATCGTGAGGACCAGCCGACACAGCGGTTGTGGTCACGGTGGTGGAAGCTGAAGACTTTGCCTCGAAAGGCTCTGGTGAGTGCGTGCGTGGGATAGCAAAATAATCTTGCGGTCCCGCAATAGTCTGTCCTTGTTCCTCCATGCGTGACCACATCTCCCATGTCGAAAACCGTGTGCTGTTCTTTGAGGCCTCGCTGGAGAGGATCTGAGGGTAGTGTGACTTAGGACGGGTCGCATGTTGACTCTCCTGTGTGCTTAATGGGACGTTGTCCTCCGTCTTGATCTCTGGTGGCTCTGACACTCCGCTCTCTCCAGACACCGAACGGAAGAACTCTGGACGTCTCGCAAACTCGTTCGCAACCGTGAGCGGCGGCAGTCTGCTGATGCGGCGTCCCTTCGCGTTTTGCTCTTCGAACTTCTTCTGTAGCAATCTTCCCTGAAGGGCGAGAGCATCTAATGGCGAAAGCGCTGGTGGTACGCCTCCGATGCGTGGTGAATTGAGTTCTCCGAGGTAGAGGAATGGTTGAAGGGACGGATCGAGGGAGACTCTGCTCAGATCAACATGATCTGGACGGACGTCCATCTCTGTATGTACAGTCTCCGCCGTGTACTCGTGATTGTTACCCTAAACACACCCAGACCGGCCAATGGGAGGTACTCCGCGAGATTGTCGATGTTGTATGGCAACTATGTTGGCTCTCGCAGTTGTGAGTTGGAAAGACAGATTACGGCGACGACAGTCATAAACAACAAGCGCTGAGGGGAGGCTGAGCGTGGCAATGAGATCAGCTTCAGGGATTGTGTTGTGTCGCTTCGAGTTCTGAAACAACTGACGATATTAGTCGGTTTGTAGTGGATGGCCGTCGCAACAGAATGCAAATAATTCAGAGTGATGACTGTAGGGATGGCGGATATCGTAAGGACAGATGAGCGGGAGCTTGGTAAGAGATTAAGCAGCGTCGTAGGGAGATGTGAACTGGTGTTGTGCCCAGGACGGTTGTCGAAAAGGAGGCAAGTCTTGGCGGCGGTAATCAAACAGAAGCCGACCATGCATGTGCGCCGTGCCTGTGTGCCCGCGCCGCTTGCACCGCTCGACGAAGTGCAGCGCTTCAAAAACAAAGAACAGGTGGAAGGCAGGAAGGCGGAGTGTCTCTGAAAATTCACCTCCTGTGACGAGGGGCGTTTCGATGTCTCGACATCATTGCAGATCTATCCTCTCCGCGGTGATAGTGTTTGGAAAATTGCCAAAACCTACCTACTTGCATTCAGGGACCGGGGGCAGCCGAGTCCCCGCAAAGCATCAGCCACTCAGCTCGCCACTCCAGCATCACAGCATCATTTCTGAAGCGTGCAGTATCACGCCTAGCAACCAGTGCATCTTGTTTTCCTAACAATCTTGGCTCGGATGCAAGCACTCCACTAACCCACAAGTCGGCCCTTATGGCCGTCTGTTAATTTGGGGCTTCGGAGCAATTAATGCATGTTCGGCGCATGCTCGTTTCACCCATGCAGACCGTGTGCACGGATCCGCCGAGGACGGAGAGTGAGCAAAGAATTACAGCTGGTAAGTTTCCGTTCGCTGGTATTTACTTTAGTCAGGGTGTCCCCTATGAATCTTGCTTGTTTAAGAGTAAAACCCTACTAGAGATACATCTTAGTATTTCCAATACCTTGCCTGGTTGAAGACGTAAAGTAGAGTCTGAATGTCCTCCACGACTAGGGACCTAACGGCGCCGCAACGCGAACTTTCCGACTGGTGTTGTAGAAAACACGTGCAACATCACCAAAGCAACACGATGGAGAACAGTGTGACGGGGAAGTTTCGAAATAAATCGTGTCTCATCAGCTTCCGCTGTAGGCCAATACGGTCGTGCTGTTGCAATTATTGCAAGATCCAAGATCATGAATGAGCGTAGATTACCAAGCACATTCGCGAGACCAGCTCTCTCCGCCCCTGTCATGTCGTTCGTTCTACCTTTTCCCACTGCAGGCTGTCCTCCATGTGCGGTTCCGTAGCTTCCCAGGCCACTGGGCGCATTCCCATCATCCACCCGACCAGTCCAGACGGCACCCAGTTTCCTATGATGTCGTACGTGATGCTGCCTCGTCCAACTCGTCTCACTTTCCTCGGTCTCTGTGTCGTCAACGCGTCGAAGACCGCATTGTGGAGCTCTCTCAGAGAACTGCCCCTAGCTTTGCGTGTGGGCGCAGACCAAGCGGGTCCCCTCGTAGGGCTGTGTTGCAGATGATGTCGTCCGCCCGCGCTACCATATTCAAAGGTGCCTAGCTTGAAGTGACACACTTCCACGCCCAAAGTGCTGAGCTCCCCTCTCAGGGAAGCGGTGAACCCTTCCAGTGCGCCAACTACCATAGTCTCTACACTGTGGAACGGCGGCCTGAGGGACGATACGATGCTCGGAGTCAGCACCAACACACGAGCCTTGGTATCGCAGACTACGGGTAAGAAGGCTTGTGCTGTCGCAACCGTTCCGAGTACCTTGGCGTTGAGCGCGTCGGACCATAGCTCGGGTGTTATCGTCTCGACAGGACCTGTTGGGTAGATGAGATCGGGAGCTAGGATTAGACCAGCAAAGTTGAGGTCGTGCGGGGGAATGCCAGCGAAAGCCTGGTGTGGGTTCGAGAGGAGACTGCTGAAGCGCTCGATTGAATGCCGAGTACCCGGGGGCTGCTGTTTCATCAGTCCTGGAGTGATTGCACCCTAGAGAACACTCACATCCGCAACATCCAAATGTAGGGGCCTTATGTCGATTCGCGACTCATCTTGAACCATCTGCTCTTCCTCAGGCGTGCTCACCACCACGTACACGATAAATCCCCGCCGTTCAAGGTCCAGAGACAGTGACTTTGTGATCGGCGAGTTCGGAGGACCAGCGATCACTGCAATTGTTACCACTCGAAAAGTCAGGAATGTTTCTCTGCAGACGCACCAACGACTTCTTGCCGGGCTCCGTTATTGGCACGCTTCGCTCTCCGCTTCTTCGTGTATGTCCTCCTTGTGTACAGCATGAACGCTCCCGTGCCAAAGAAGGCGATCAACGCGGCAGTGAGCGCCCGATTCCGAGAAGCCCATCCTTGTATGCGCTCCAAATATCCCACAGGTCCTTTCGATAACGCAGGAGGCGGACGCAAGGGTCGCGGCTTAGCGGACTCTGGAAGCCAGGTTGAACGTATTAATGCTTCCCTGATCGATGAAGAGAGCGCGTCGATTTGTCTGTCAGCGGTGTCCGCCCATTCTGACGAGAATTTCCGGATGTCGTTGGATACGCTGCCAAGCTAGATCTGGTCAGCGCCGGCATGGTCGACGGCGAGAACAACGGGCTTACAACGTCTAGGAAATACTGGTCGTCGCTGGTCATGGTTTCACTTCAGTGGGAGGAGCTTGATGGAGTAAAGGAAAACGCGACACGTCGTGCGGCTCGACTGCTGAGAAAGATACTCCAGTTGCTTCGAGCTCCGAGAGGGACTGAGGGGGATGATGCGCATGTGACACGCCACGTGAACGCGTGACGTTTATCTTATCTTATCTTATCTGAAGCGCGACAGCGGCTCCCGCGTCTGACAGCTCTTGGCAGGGTACCGTTCACATCAGATATCTACACAGTACAATCCCAAAAGTATCAACCAGTAAGGTTGTCACCTAGCAAGCCACATGGTACTGGCACTCAGCTGTCAATGCTTGTAGCTTGACGGTCACATGAGGGGCCAAACCGATGCTGTTAACGTGTCCGAGCAGCAGTATACATGACTTATAGCTGACGTGGCGGAGGTTATTTGTTTCGAGGCTTTCATAAGCAGTTTTCTGCCCGTTTCCAACAGACCATGTGTTGTTTGCCTCTCCAAACACGTTACAGAGCCTCCGGTCTCTTGCTTGCATCTTTCTCTCCCGTGGCTCTCTATTTAATACACGGAGTACAGGATTCACTAGCACCACCTCGATTTTGATCATAAGCAGCTGTTTCAAAGAGGTCTGGGTTTTCTAAGCGGCCACCATCATGCGCGAGATCGACGCTCATTTCGGTGCCTACGAGCATCTCAGAGACCAGCCTCGTGAGGCCGAAGCTCTGCATACTCTGCGGAAGTTAGCTTCTGTGGTCAAACCTATCATGAGGAAGCGAGGCTGGAGAGTCGGGACCCTGTGTGAATTTCTTCCACCAGAAGCAAATCTGCTAGGTATGTATCGCTAAACAAGTACTGTACCTCCATCCATGCGCAACCCTACTCACACGTTGTAGGCTTGAATGTCAACGCAGGTGAAAAGATCCTTGTTCGTCTTCGGTATCCAGGTGATCCGAGACAGTTTATGCCGTTCGAGTCAACAGTAGACACCCTGCTTCACGAGTAGGTACATTATTTTCACCTTATCGTTGCCTTTCTAACATCATGATCAGGCTCGCTCATATTGTCTGGGGCCCGCATGACCACAACTTCCAAGCTCTATGGAACGAACTTCGCTCTGAGCATCAATCTTTGCTTTCAAAAGGCTACAGTGGCGAGGGATTCCTCTCCAAGGGCCACAAGCTCGGCGGAAGACAGATCCCCCTAGATGAGTTGCGACGGCAAGCTCGCGTTGCGGCAGAAAAGCGCCAAGTATTGTCCAAAGGCTCAGGGCAAAAACTTGGTGGAAGACCTGTGCAGCGGGGAATTGACATGAGACAAGTCATCGCTGACGCTGCTCAACGGAGAAACACCATCATTAAGGGTTGCTCGACTGGGACCAAAGAAGCTGACGGGCTTGCCGAGCAAGCAAGGCGAAACGGCTTCAGGACCAAAGCTGAGGAGGACGATGCTAACAACACTGCCATCGCAAATGCTCTCATAGAGCTTATGGAAGAAGAAGAGGCGGAGAAGTTGAATGGCACGTACAAGCCTAGTGCCTCGGAGGGCTTGAGCTGGACTCGGGAAAACGGCTTAGAACTATCACAGCCCAAACTGCCAGCGCCAACCTCGCAGAAACCTACGCCAGCCGCAGCCAACCGTAACGGCCGCCCTGTCTCCCGTCTTATTGCGGAGGACGAGGCACGCAGGAAGCCTAGATCCTCTTCTCACACGAGCACCTATTCAGCATCTAGCTACACGCCCGAGGCTCAAGCTCTCACTAGTTCCAAGGTCTGGGCTTGTCCGGTCTGCACGCTGGAGAATCCGCTGACGTCCCTTTACTGCGACGCTTGCGAAACCGAGAAGCCGTCAGCTCCCCCTTCTGCACTTCCAAAGCCGGCGGCGGGGAGCTCAGGTCGGAACCAAACGTTGCCACAGAGCAAGTTGATGGCTCCGGTTGAATGGAGATGCCATCGGTGTGGCTGGTTCATGGAGTCACAGTGGTGGACTTGCTCGAACTGCGGTGCAATGAAGTCGTCTTCGTAATGAGGCAGCGGAAGAGGTTTGCATTCATTGTCTGGTTGGCGGGGATGACTTTGCTGCTCAGCAGGAAGACACCGTCCATCTGTTTAGTAGCCCAGAGGACTGGGTTTGCATTTAAGGGCGTTTAGGTGAGGTCGAACCGGGGGACAAACTGACTACACGGCGGCGGCATTCGGAAGATACCCTGGTTGCAGTCACCAAGCAGGACTATACATTCAGTGGGATTGGGGCGTCAATAGAGATGTTTGGTGGGGTTGTCTTTTAGGTGTTTGATCGGTGGATTTCTCATCTTGCAGTAGTAAATAAAATCTGCAGTCGATCATTGGAGTGACGTGGGCGTGTCAGCAAGTTGCAGAAGGAGTGTCGAAGATTGCGCTTAAGCTTAACGCCGCCGGCTTAACGCCGATCTCCGTAGATCTCAAGCATCTCAAACGTCCGCAGACGTCATGGACATGGAGAAAATTGCGATCGAGAAGTTTCCGCGTTCCACAAAAATGGAACAGCAACTCGAAATGCATGACGATGGTTGGCTCAATGGCTTCGGGTGCCTTGCGTACGGCAGGAACCGGCGCACGCTCTTGCTGCCACACTGGGAGATCGGGTGGATTTTAACGTGGAAATAATCATTGTTATCGCCGCTTCGAGAGAGTGTGCGTGTGAAATCTTGGGACCTCTGTATATAAAGCTCATTCCTCATTCTACCACTTCACCTCAATTAGAACATCCCGCACATCAACTCCCTCTCACATCCACCAATTGCACTAGTATCACTCTCTAAACTACCAATCAACCTCCAAACACCAACCCCACACCCACAACCATGAGCACCGACTACAAATTCCAAGGCTGGCTCGGCCTCGACGCCGACTCCGTCAAAGGCAACATGGCCTGGCAAGAGTACTCCCCCAAACCCTTCACCGACTCCGACATCGACATCGAGATCTCCCACTGCGGCATCTGCGGCTCCGACCTGCACACCCTGCGCGCCGGCTGGGGCCCGAGCCTCTTCCCCTGCTGCGTCGGCCACGAGATCGTCGGGCGCGCCGTGCGCGTCGGCCCGGCCGCCGAGAAGGCGCGCGGCATCAAGGTGGGCGACCGCGTCGGCGTCGGCGCCCAGAGCTCCAGCTGTCTGAAGGGGGATTGTGAGGCGTGTGCCTCGGGCGAGGAGAACCACTGCCCGCATATGGTGGGGACGTATAATGGGAAGTATCCGGATGGCAGCAAGAGCTATGGTGGATATGCGGATTACTGGCGCGGGCCGGCGCACTTTGTGTTCAAGATCCCGGATGCCATTCCGAGTGCGGAGGCGGCGCCGATGCTGTGTGGTGGTATTACGGTGTACTCGCCGCTGAAGAAGAACGGGTGCGGGCCTGGGAAGAGAGTGGGTATCGTGGGTGTTGGTGGGTTGGGCCACTTTGGACTGTTGTTTGCGCGGGCGCTGGGCGCGGACAAGGTCGTTGCGATTAGCAGGACTGCGGCGAAGAAGAAGGATGCGGAGGCGATGGGGGTTGATGACTTCATCGCGACGGACGAGGACCAGGACTGGGCGAAGAAGCATGCGAACTCGCTGGATCTGATTGTCAGCACGGTCAGCAGCCCGAAGATGCCGTTGAACAAGTATCTGTCGCTGTTGAGGATGAACGGGCAGTTCATTCAAGGTATGTTACATGATTCACTCCTTCACACGAATTCTATCTAACATGCATCACAGTCGGCGCACCAGAGGACCAGCTCCCAGGCTTCAGCGCATTCGCTCTGATCGTGAAGAGCGCCAAGGTCGGCGGTTCCATCATCGGCGCACCGCACGAGATCGAGGAGATGTTGAACTTGGCGGCGGAGAAGAAGATCAAGCCCTGGATCAACGAACGCCCGATGAAGGACGCCAACCGGACCGTTGTCGACATGGACGAGGGCAAGGCGAGGTACCGATACGTGTTGGTGAACGAGAAGCACGCCAACAAGCAGAAGTTGTGATCCAAACACGCTTACGACTGATGACTTTGCGCGATAGACCGAAGGGCAATAGAAGGCTCATTGGAGGATACCACACTGTACTTGTATAGTCAATAGACCATAGATTAGTAGTCGGCTGAATAGAGCAAACTCGCTGCAAACCTCGTCTACCTGATCGAAGATAAGCTTGTGCTGTCTATTGCTTCCTGATATCTGTTTCCTGCGTGTACTCTTCTATCACACGTCAAGCCGCCTAACTGTCTCAAGATCCCTCATATATATTCGTTACATCCCCACCCCAACCGCTCAACTCGCCTTATTCATCCCCGCCTTGAACACCGGACTCTGCATAACCTGATCCCAGTTATGCAACATCGCCGTATTCGCCGTACTAATCCTCACCTCCGCCCCACTCCTCGCGATCATCTCTTTCTCATACGCCTCAATCGCCTCCTTCTGCTTCTCCACCCCCCCATCCACATCCCCCCAAAACCCCTCAATCACCTCCACCAACTTCCCCGCATCCGTAACCGAATGGTTCAGCCCCTGCCCCCGCTGATACGTCATCGTATGCGCCGCATCCCCCGCCAACGTGACCCTCCCGCCCCCATTCCCCCACCGGTGCCCCTCCTCCCCGGGATCCCACTCCGTCAGCCCCATATACCACACCGGATGCCCCTCCGCCAGCCTCGCGAACGCCGTGCGCCACGGCTCCGTAAACCCGCTCCCCATCGCCCGGACCTGCGCCAGCCGCTGCGCGTTCGTCCAGTCGGCCGTGGCATCCTGCTCGGCGAGGCTGGACGCCCAGCTGATGTAGAAGAAGAACGTCCAGGAGGCCGGGTCGGCGGCGTCGGGCGCGTCCTGCATCCCGAAGAAGGCGAAGTAGCCGGCTGGGTGGATGCCCGCGAGGTACAGCGGGTGGAACTGCCGCAGGAACAGCGCCGTCTCCGCCGGGAAGCGTGCCTGCACGAACGTCGCCGCGTACGGCAGCCGCACGGAGGCCGCGGCTTCCGCGCCCAGCAGCGTGCGCCGCACGGCGGAGCGGGCGCCGTCGGCGCCGATGAGGAGACGGCTGGTGGCGGTTGTGCCGTCTGAGAAGTGCGCGGTTACGCGCCGGCCGTCGGGGGAGTAGGAGAGATCGGTCAACGGCTTGCTGTAGCGGATGTCGAGGCCCTGGGTCAACAGGGCGCGCAGCTTGCTGCGGCGCAGGCGGTAGAAGCGGCTGATGGTGACGGCGGACATGCGGGCGCCGGTCGCGGCGTTCAGGAAGATGAGCGGGTCTTCGTCTTTTGTGGGCTCCGTGGGGTCGACTTGGACGGATTGAAGTTGCGACCAGAGGGGGGTGGGGAGGAGGGATTGCAGGATGGGGGCGCCCCAGTGGAGGCCCATGTTCCAGTCGCGCTCGCGGGGGAAATGCTGGGGGTGCTT
The DNA here is from genome assembly GCA_022813555.1 of Botryosphaeria agaves. Taxonomy (NCBI): domain Eukaryota; kingdom Fungi; phylum Ascomycota; class Dothideomycetes; order Botryosphaeriales; family Botryosphaeriaceae; genus Botryosphaeria; species Botryosphaeria agaves. Next base: position 10,905 of record JAKLMF010000087.1, on the reverse strand, counting down.
TTCAAAGATGATGGACGGGATGCCGGCCTGGATGGGTTGGTCAGCTGACTTGTGTATGTTTGAGGGGGAGGGTTTGTCAGTGGTTGTATGTTTGGTGTATTGTGTGTGTATTCATCCACTATATAGGTACCTTTTTCAAGCCCTGAGCAAGCGCGAGCCCTGTACTACCTATGCGCAAACCCGGGTGAGCCTCATGTTCCCTGCAGCCGTCCGTCTCTTCTCAGAGGGCAGAACGCAGATAGCCGCCATACCTGCACCGATGATGAGCACCGCATCCGCCTCGCCGGCTCCTCCATCATCATCATCGCCCGCCATCAACGCGGTATAGGGCCAGATGGATTAGATTGGGGGTATTCGACGGTGTGCGGCACAACATCAGGGCGTGAATAGCCAATACATATAACGAAGAAAAAAGCCCCGTTTCTTTGACACTTCCAGGTTCGCCGTCCTCCCCGGCCCGCTCCCTTGCCTGAAAGAGGGCCGGCGTTGCGCTTCCAAGCCGCGGCTAATGCACTCGTTACGCTGCCCAGCAGGCCCAGATACGGGCCCCATGACTGGCCTGGAGTACGTAACAATACACATGTACGTAACCAAACCTGCCCTTTTGGCGCGGAAAAGGGCAAAGGAAGCGCGAAACTATCGTTTTGCCGACCGGCGGCGTGGGCGATTCCAGTCTTGTCTTGTTCTCCACACAAGCGGCCGGCCCGCTGAACTGGGTTGCATGGCTTGAGGTGCTGGCCCACTTCACTTTACTACCCACTGCCGCGCTTTGGACTGAGGTTATGGAATTCGCTATACATCTGACAATACACTCACTGACGACTGTCGATTCGGAAGGAGCAAGGGACCTCCATCGCAAGAGCAAGAGCAAGAGCAAGAGCAATGGCCGACACCGAAATGTCCCACGACCACCACCCCGCCCTCCACAACACCCACAATACCGCCATGTCCCTATCAGACCCCACCACCATGTCCCTCCCAGATCCCACCTCCGCTATCCCTAACACCATCGACACCTTCGATACCATCTCCAACATGCTCCCTCAACCCATCACCATGCCCGCCAACCAGCCCCCCCACCACGCCTCCCACTCCGACTCCGACCCGGAAGAGTCGCACGGCTACGCCGACAGCGCCTACGGCGAAGACTCGATCCTCGGCGACGACACCACCACCCTCGCCAGCTACGTGACAAACTACCAGTACGAGAACGGCCGGCGCTACCACGCCTTCCGCGACGGCGCCTACTGGGGCCCCAACGACGACCCGGCCAACGACGTCGTCGACCTCGCGCATCACATGTACCTCATCACGCTCGACGGCCGCCTCCATCTCGCCCCCTTAAAAGAGCCGCAGCACATCCTGGACGTCGGGACGGGCACGGGGATCTGGGCGATCGACGCCGCGGACCGGTGGCCCGGCGCGCAGGTCACGGGCGTGGATCTGAGCCCCATCCAGCCGGACTGGGTGCCGCCGAACTGCGGCTTCGAGATCGACGACGTGACGGCGGCGTGGACGTGGCCGCGCGACCATTTCGACCTCGTGCACATCCGCGAGATGTTCGGGAGCATCCCGGACTGGGATGCGCTGCTGGCGCAGTGCTTCACGCATTGCAAGCCGGGGGGGTGGGTGGAGGTGGTGGAGCATAGTGTTGAGCCTGTCAGCGACGATGGGACGGTGCATGGGAGCCACTTTTATCGGGATTGGGCGAGGACGGTGATGGCGCTCGGGGAGATGACGGGGAAGGGGTTTGGGATTTGGAGGGAGGCGAAGGGGCGGATGGAGAGGGCCGGGTTTGAGGAGGTGGTGGAGTGGCGGTTCAAGTGGCCGATGAACGGGTGGAGTCTGGAGCCGAAGATGAGGGAGCTGGGGAGGTGGAATCAGTTGAGGCTGTATGATGGCGTCGAGGGATTTATGATTAGGCTGTTGACGGGGGTTGCGGGGGTGAGTGGATATGTTCCCTTGGGGGGTTGTCATGCTGCATTCTGGTGGTCGAGGGGCTATGGCAGCATCTCTTGATGGGCGCGAGGCTGACGATGAGACGATCCAGTGGTCCTACGCAAAGGCGCAGGTCTTCCTCGCCGAGATGCGCAAGTCTCTGAGGGATTACGATACCCACGCCTATCTGGAAGGGTGAGTCACTTGCAGCAGCCCCATCCCCTATTCCAGTATGAGAGTCGGCTGACTCACTGTCGAACAGGACCGTTGTGTATGGCCGCAAACCCCTGCAATGAGCCACCCACGCCTTTTATGTCTCTACACGCGACGACGACCGCATTCTGGGAGGCCGAGATTTTTGGATGAGTTGGGGGGCTAGCGTTTTGTGCATTTTTGGGAACGGTGTTGGTTGGATAACCAGGGCATCTTGAAAAGCTCGCAAGCTGGTTGTTTCCAGTTGGTTTGTTTCATGAGGCGTTTCTAGATACATTGCGGCGACGCATCAGGTGGGCTTTTTTCATGCTTTCTGCGGTGTAACACCTGCAATGGTAATACCTACCAGCGTGTCGGTCATAGGCTCGAGTCCGATTGGGGCAGTAATTGACGATGGACGGTAATGTTCACGCTATGTCCATGAGCCAGGAACGAGATTGCTCAAGTAGGTTTCGATCGGACTTGAAACATTCAACAGTCATTTCTACTCCGGCTCCTGATCCTTCCATTTACTCCTCAACCCCTCCACATCCATCCCACACAACTCCGCCTTCCTCACAATCGCCCTCGCCTTCCCCACCACCGGCACATCAATCATCTTCCCGTCCAGCGTCCACGCGCCCCGGCCCTGCCTATCTGCCTTCTCATCCGCCACCACCACCCTAACTGCCCACTCCGCCTCCTCCTCACCCGGACTATACACCCTCTGACAAACCTCCACCTGGTCCGGGTGGATAAGCTGTTTGCCGTTGAACCCAAGTCTCTTGCCCCCCGCACATTCCTCCTCCAGCGTCTTCTTCCCCTGCTCGCCGCGGAAAGACGTGCAGACTAGGTCGATGGTGGAGGGGAGGTTGTGTGCGCGCGCCGCGGTTACAATGGCGGAGCGCGCATATAGGAACTCAGAGAGCGAGGGCGTGCGGGTGAGGGAGAGGTCGAGGGCGAAGTCTTCGGCCGCGAAGATCAGGCCGGAGAGGTAGGGCGAGGCGGCGCAGATGGAGGGCAGGTTGACGAGGGATTTGGCGGATTCGATGAGGGCGAGAAGGCGCAGGGGTGGTTGTTGGTCTGATGAGGAGGAAGAGGTGGTCGAGGAGGGGTGCCGCGAGGGCAGCGTGTGCCGGATTACGTCGGTGACGAAGTGTAGGTCGGAGGCGGAGTTTACTTTGGGGATTACAAGGGCGTCTAGGTGGGGGGCTTTGAGCTGGAGGGTTACTGTTGCTCAGCTGGGGGCTGGTGGTATGACAGTGGAATCCCTGCCTACCACTTCGGTCAGGTCGTCCAGGGCATAGCCGCTGTCGACGGAGTTTATGCGGACGGCCTGCTCGCGGATGTTGGCTGCGCGCGGCTGTTCGAGGAGTTGGCGCAGGTTCGACCGCGCTTCTGCCTTTTTACCGGGGGTCACGGAGTCTTCGAGGTCGTAGGCCACACAGTCGACGTTCAGGCCGCGCGATTTGTCTAGCATCTTCTTGGACGAGCCGGGGACTGGGATGAACGGTTAGCAATGCTCTGCCCATCAACTTGTGAGTGGAGTATACCGTAGAGCAGTGCTCGCCGTATTATGGGCACAGCCATGGTGATATATGAGCTACTGCTGAAGGGTATATACAGTCAAGAGAGGTCAATGGCGCAGCGTTTGCTGTCAATCCTTCATGAGAGATGGAGATGGGAATAAGCTGCTTCCCCACAATCTGGAGAAGTCAGGGTCTGTGCGGCTCCCGATGGCACACGTCTCCCACGCGGGGCAACAATCACTTGTTCGCATGTCTCCTGATATTTGACTTCTATCCAATGCCACCTTAACTGGAGAAAACTTTGATCAATGTTGCTGAGCAAAATCTACAAGTGAGCAGACGAATCCGAGGAGCCATTTGAGGAGACAAACTCTTTCAATATATACAGTTCTCAATTGAGGTTTGCGACCTCAGACGGACATCTTGCATCCAAATCCATTACATGTCCCCCTCGACGCAGAACAACGCCCCACAGCCACCCCACCCCTACTAATCAAAAAACTGCTTCCTTACGCCCCCTTCAGCAAAATGCTTCCTTACAACCCCTCCCACCCTCTTCACCTCTAAAAGTTCCCCCACCCTCCTCCTCGCAACCTTCGACCTAGCCTTCGCCTCCTCGTCATACAGCGCCCCCAGCACCCTCAACCGGCTCTTAAACACATCCTCATCCAGATACGCGCCCTTCAACCACCGCTCCCCCTTCGACGCGTCGAACTCGCGCCGCGCGTGCAGCACGCGCCGGTTGTCGAACACCACGCACTCGCCCGCGCTGAGCCGGTACTCGAACATGTTCTTCGGGTCCTCGACCAGCCGCGCGAACGTGGCCGCCGCGTGCCGGTACGAGCGCAGCTTTACCGCGTCATCGCCGAGGCCATAGCGGGGCGCGAACGGCGCCTGGAACGGGGGGCTCCAGTTCGTGCGGGCGATGGCGGGGACTGCGTCCGGAGCCGCATCTGGAGCCAGGGGTTCAAGCTCGATCGTCGGGCGCGCGAACTTGTAGTGCTGGCCGTCGTTCTTGTAGTGGTAGGGCACCGGGAAGGTGGCGAGGGCGTCGAACGACTTCGGGTACCGGCTGCGGATGGTCTCGGCCGCGCGGAAGCTGTCCGAGAACATGGACTCGCCGCCGGGGCTGTCGGCCTTCAGGCTGTGCAGGAACTGCAGGAAGGGCGGGTCCACCATGTACAGCAGGTCCATGTGCAGGCCGAGGAACTGGTGCGTGTAGGCGATGTTCTTGGCGTTGGGCACGGAGCGCACGTTCCAGGTGCGGCCGTAGAAGGAGTCGCGGAGGGTGCCGATGCGCGAGGCGATGGAGACGACGGAGTTTTCGTCCGAGGGGACGCCGTGCAGGAAGAGGAGGCCGTGAGTGTGCAGTTGCTTTAGGGCGCCGTAGAGGGCGGAGTCGGAGTTCATGTAGGTGTCGTAGGGGATGCTTTTGATGTCGGCGGCCATGGTGTCCCGGTCCCAGAGCACGCGCTCTCGGTTCGTGTGTGCGGTGAGCTCGGTTTGCGTCTCGCCCGTGACAGCGCTGCGAAGGGTGCTAGTCCATATGTTCGTTTTATGAGTTGGTGGATAGCCCGGGATGTCGTTCTGCCAATCGAGCCATATAAAATCACGGTCATCTCGCTGGTGCGGGAGACCTGCTACATTCTCTGGTATGTCCGCTGTCTGGAAGAGCTTCTGCTTTGTCGACGGGTCCACGCACAGGGGACATGTGCAGGCGTCACGCAGCCAGATGGCGTCGAAGACTCTAGTCTCGCCATCGACTTCAAGAGGTATGCGCGTCTTGGGCTGGTCGAGCAGAAGCTTTTCAGCGGATATCTTCGCTCTGATACGCCGTACGGGCATGGGAGCGAGCCCGTCATTAGGGTGAAGCTCGGCGGGGAAGTACGCTGGATCTTCAACAATATCTTGGACAAGGCCTTCTAGCGGAACACCGCGAGACGTTGTCTTCGAATTGTTTGAGTCTGATGCACTAAGTGGTGGTGGGGTTTGTTGAGCGGTCGATGTTGATGTGGCTGCTTCCTGCTGCCGGCTGGGGCTCGCCCAGTATGCCCGTACTCGTGCATCAACTATGCTCTGAGTCCTCTTTGTGCTCCATGCTCTTCTCCCGGTAGACGCAAGTGGGCGAATACATGTCCTCGAGGCCGACATTGCTGCAGCAATCAAGTGCAGGTGGTAGAGCGATGGCTACGAGGGGTGCAATGGAAAGTCTTGGTGCCTCGCTTTCCTTCGGCGAACCTCCGAAGCTTCCCCTTCACCCTTCATCATCATCGACGGGCTAAGGCATTGCTGGCCAGCCATCGTGCCCGCAACATCGTGTCTGTCCTCCTTGAGGCGGCGAATGGATGTCTCAAGGCGCGCAGAAGCTCAAGGATGAGGTGAGCATGCATGGCAGACATCCTCAAGCTTCATCATGGCTCACGTCACACAGGGCACCAAAACACAAGTCGTGACAGCTGGAGCTATCGCTGGTCTGATTTCAAGGTAGGCTATGGAACATCACATAACGTTCATACCGTACTGACAGCTTCGCAGATTCGTGATAGCTCCGCTCGATGTAATAAAGATCCGTCTGCAACTCCAAATCCATTCCCTCTCCGACCCCCTAAGCCATCATGGCATTCTTGGCCCTACATACAAAGGCGCCATCGGCACCGCAAGACGCATCATACACGATGAAGGCATAACTGTGCGTGTTCTCTCCAATCACTCACCTATCCACTCCCCTTCCGCTAAGACCGCACATAGGGCCTCTGGAAGGGTAACGTCCCCGCCGAATTCCTCTACGTAACCTACGGCATGGTCCAATTCTCCGTCTACAGCAGCACCAGCCGCCTGCTCACCTCCCTCCCACCGCCCTACACGCCCCCCGACGCCGCCGTATCCTTCACCTCCGGCGCGCTCGCCGGCATGCTCGCCACAACCGCGACCTACCCGCTCGACCTGCTACGCACGCGCTTCGCGGCCCAGGGCAACGAGGACCGCATCTACACGTCGCTGATGGCTAGCGTGCGCGACATCCGGCGGCACGAGGGCCTCGCCGGGTTCTACCGTGGGCTCGGCGCCGGCGTCAGCCAGGTCGTGCCGTACATGGGGCTGTTCTTCGCGTCGTATGAGGCGCTGAAGATATCGCTGGCGGAACTGGCCATGCCGTTCGGCTCGGGTGATGCCGCGGCTGGGGTGCTGGCGAGCGTGTTTGCGAAAACGGCGGTGTTCCCGCTGGATACGGTTAGGAAGAGGTTGCAGGTGCAGGGACCGACGAGGATGAGGTATGTGCATAGGAATATTCCGGTGTATGAGGGGGTTGTGAAGACTGTCAGGGCGATTGTGAGGAAGGAGGGTAGAAGGGGGCTGTATAGAGGTCTTGGTGTGAGCTTGGTCAAGGCGGCACCGGCGAGCGCGGTCACTATGTGGACGTATGAAAGGGCTATGGCGATGATGCTGACGGTGAGTGGGGAAACTGGTGGTGTAGAGAAGCGGAATTAGACATTGTGAGACTGTAGACTGTATTGTAATAGGGAGCAGTTGTACAACCATCGATGTCGACCAGTACCTGAAGTTCGGCTCGTCCCGGGGAGGACCGCGGAGGCTGTATCGGATGTAGGAAGAGTTCAGCTGGGATGTGGGGGTTTCACGTTCTCGTTTCTTCGCTCCATATCAGGAACATGGTGTGCCAAGACAGTCGTCCACGTTCCACTTTGTGCGTCGTTGAGGCATCAATATCACGTTTGGGGCCCGTATCATCCTCTCTCGTCTACTTGTGTTGACAATCAGGATTCCAGAAAACATTCGCATAAGAACGTGGTGGGCACGCCGAGATATTGGACTAAGCGCTTGACTGGCAAATGTTTCTGATTTCATTAGCACGCCGGTCATGTGCGTGCATGGCAATCGATGCAGCCGGAGAAACCCTTGACATGCAGATACGAGAGGCTTTCAGCCATCATTATGTCATCGGCGGCAGGGTTGAGACGGATGACGAGGAGGCATATAAGATTCTGTACAAACATGCAGAGAATCGGTTGGGTAGGGGCAGAGTTAATAAAAGGGGCGAGACAGATTATCTCAACACCAACAGAACAATAGAAACATGATCATCAAAGTCCAAAGGGATTTGAGAAGAGTCTTCTGCCACCTTCGATCTACAACATCTCAAGACCGTGTACCCGGCAACTGGATCCGGGTCGGGGGTCTGTGCCTGGCAAGGCAAGTTGTGATGGGAAGTCTACCCCTGATGGCTGACTTGCTGCTTTGAAGCAGCCAAGATCTGGGCAATGCACGCCATCAGAGCAAAGAGACCTCAATCACTATCTTGGGGCTCCTCGGATAGACTTTCAAGGATGACACGGCAAGACCCACACGGGTCGTGCAATTGTGCACGTGTACCTGGAAGCTGCAGCTATCCGCTCCGTTGACAGGCTGCGAGTAGGGGTTCTGAATAGTGACTGTGACCGAGAACCCAGCTGAAGAAGACGATGGCTCAACCGAACCACGAAGATGCAGATGAAGGACGCTTTTAAGAAAGAAACGTCGGTCGCGAGGGAGAAACGCGCGCGGTATAGCAGCTAGGTGCCCTAGCACGGCCCAATTGCCACGCCCCACCCGGCGATAATTGTCAGATGCTGCAGGGTGAAATGGGCGGCGCACGCCTCGACCGGGAGGTTGAGATAAAGTCGCCAAGACGGTTCCTGAAAGGGGATCCCGCGCCACATGGGAAGCGAACCCTGCCGCTCAGCACAAGGCTGGCACGACAACATTTGAATTCTCTGGCCGTTGCTGTTCTGCTGTCTCTCGAGCTGCACCCTCCTACAGTTTTCCACACTCATTGCTTGAGTCGTTCCGGCCCTGCGGAAGTTGGCAGCAATTACAAAAATAGGCCCAACCGCGGGGATTGGCTTGTCCCAAACTTTTACTTTTATGCAGGCACCAAGCTTGCTCGTGCACCTGAAGAAAGGAACCGGTCCACGTATCACAATACAAGCGATTGCTGTCATCAAACGCTCACGGACACGGGGTTTGTTCTCTTCTGTCCCCTCGCCATTGGGGTTTGCCCCCAGAAAAGCTTGGCCATGAAGTCTCAATAGTCTAGGAGAGTTGCAAAAGCCAGCCACTGGTGGCACCTGTCGTACGCGCAAGTGAGAAAGCGGACGATCCATGCTGATCCACATCGTAGGATTTATTGTCCCGAAAACGTTGTCGAGCCTCGCTTGAGTTTAGATGTGCACAATTTCTGCGGGACATGTGGCTGCCATACAAGCCAGCCGGCGCTCCCGAAACGCGGCTCTAGCGTTGATAGTTCGGATGATGCACGAGCGAAGCACTGCTGTATCGGGCTGGCCAGCCCCTGCAGTAGCAGAACGCAGCTCAACAGCCGTGTTCCGAGTCACCCTGACCCAAATATTATTCGGCTGCTATTGACCTTTCCGGGCGAACTATCTGAGCCCTCGTCGCCCAGAGTCAAGCCAGACCCGCTCTGAGCAGCCATGGTGAGCTATCAATGGAACTGAGACGCATGGCGGCTCTCCGTCAAGCTGAGCTTTGCTCCATGTGGGTGCTTTCGCTTCAGCGTGGCAGCTGTCAGCATAGTCTCAACCGTGATGCATCCACTGCCTTGTACATATGGATATCGTCGCTCCGTTCCGCTGTCGTTCTTCGTATCTTTTCTGCTCCTTACCACCAAGGGTCATGTGTAATGCATTCTGTTCGTACGTCTCTCGTTGATCTCTGTACAGACGCTGCTGTACATTAATTACATACACTTTCTGCAAATTCACTTCCAGCCCCTATTTGTCTGCTTTAATTCCCTCTGCTCAGAGTCCATCCCAGCAATGGATTCAAGTCTCGAGCAACTAATCAATACCTCCCCGCTCACGCCGAATCAAAAGACACTATACACGTCTTTCCTTCAGCATATTCTTACCCAACCGGTCGAAACACTCCCCAGCGCGAGTCAACTATTAGCATCTATTCCCACAGTCGGCGGACCATCGAACGTTCCACTTGCATGTTTGGCATCTATCCTCGCGACACGCTCGGGACCATGGCCTGTCCTCGA
>JAKLMF010000086.1:19192-33205 GCA_022813555.1 Botryosphaeria agaves | reverse complement strand
TTTTATGCAGGCGTCTATGGCAGTTGTTTTCGGGATCCGGTGGCACGAACAGACTGGAGGAGGTTCTCAAAAGTTAGAGGATGGAACTACAGGTAGTTTTGACCGTACGGCTTCGTGCGGTTATCGAGTCTGAGGGGATACTTGACAGTTCCTGACCCAAATCCCGTACTCCCAAAGTAGTGCAATACAGAGTTCGTGAGCAACCACTTGAAATGTTCACTTCGTGTGGAAGACTGCGCTGTCTGAAATGCGCATGTGAATCCCGATCTGCTTTGGGCCGCACGGATATTGAGCTTGAACTTCCGCCGCGTCAACACCTTGCACAGCCATCAGCCCTATGAACTTGTGCTCAAAACCGAGCGTTACAACGAAGTCGACGTTACATGTTTCAGCATGCGGATAACACACGTGGAGATGAGCATTAAGCGCTAGAGCACACCCTCCCGCCTCGGATCTCCTGCTCACACGAAGGCCGCGATGTCATCTCCGGTCGCAGCTTCGAGTCGTCCGAATGGGCAGCTCGCCAACGGAATAGCGAACGGTGAGCGGCAACACGAGCTCAAGAACATGCCCGCCTCTCTTTCTCCGTCCAGACTGCCTGTGGAGGATGATATAATGCAACTGGCGCGGCTTGGGGAGATCGGGGCCATCCAGAAGCTGTTCGCCAGCGGAAAGTTTGATGCCAACTACGCAGATGCAGAAGGCATCACGCCTCTTCATGTATGGCCAAAGAAGAAAGATAAGACATGCGTCAAAACATACAGCTAATAGGCTTTCAATTCTCAGTGGGCTGCAATCAACAATCATCATGCGCTGTGCCATTTCCTGATCCAGTCTGGAGCCAACGTCAACGCAAAAGGCGGAGAAGCAGTCGCAACACCAGTCCTATGGGCCGCAAAGAAGTGTAACTACTATGTGGTACACCTCCTCCTCCAACACGGCGCAGACCCTCTCCTTACCGACGACCAAGGCTTCAACCTCCTTCATTCCGCTACACTTGACGGCAACGTCTTTCAACTGGTTCTGCTCCTCTACCAGGACATACCTATAGATATACCCGACGCTCAAGGTCACACGAGCCTGATGTGGGCAGCATACAAGGGATATCCAGCCTGCGTTGACCTGTTCTTACGTTGGGGCGCAAACGTGTATGCAAGTGACGACCAAGGATTCACCGCACTGCATTGGGCTCTTGTCAGAGGCTCTGCGCCTTGCGTACTAAAGCTCATTGAGTACGGATCTGATCGGTTTGCCGAGACCAACGATGGCAAGACACCAGCTGTCGTTGCACAGGAAATGAAGTCAACACATCAGTGGCACCGTGCCCTCGCCGAAGCTGGTTACAATGGGGATGGTAGCCCTAAGAATTTCCCTTTGTCACCGGTGGTCAAAGACCGGCGGAAGTTTTTATCTAGGTTTTTCTTCTTCTGGCCATTCGTTATGGTCGTCTCCCTTGTATACATACTCAGTCATATGGTCATATATGCCGCGGTTCCAGTCGCTTTGTTCGTTGCATACTCACTCCAGTCGGTGGCTTCGCTACTCTTAAAATGGGCGCCTTCCGATATGAAACACATACATAGAACGGTGAGATTTACTAGAAGACTATTGCAACGCCTTCTGATCAGTTCCATAGCCTTTTCTAGCTGGTGTCTTTGCCGGTACTCTGTTCTGGGTCGGAATACGGTGGGTAATTAAGATCTTACCCTGTAGGCAGTCTCAATCTATTACTTCTCGGAACGATTTCGTTGACCATGAACAGGGACATATGGGACGAATCCGCTTCTCAACATCTCATTTGGTGCTTTCTACGGCCTGTGTACATACTTTTACTTCCGAACTATGCTAGAGGATCCTGGTTACGTCCCGAAACTGGCTAGTCGGAATCAACAGAAAGAAGTTGTCGACGAATTGATTGAGGCTCGAAAGTTTGACGAGCAGAACTTCTGCACGCATTGCATGGTCCGAAAGCCACTTCGAAGCAAGCACTGTAAGCGCTGCAACCGATGTATTGCCAAAGAAGACCAGTAAGCTCCCATCACCTTCATTTTCCCATGCCTGCTAACAAATACATAGCCATTGCCCATGGGTAGACAACTGCGTGGGGATCAACAACCATCGACATTTCGTACTCTATATCTTCACCCTTGAGATTGGAGTTCTGACACTTGTGTGGCTAACGCTAGCTTGTAAGACCCTCCCCTCCCCTCCCCTAATGCCGCCATCTGACTCGCGTAGATCTCGAGGTGCTACCCACCCCGGCAGGCGTGCAATGCAACGTTCTCAAAGAGGAGCTCTGCGCCATCCTGAACAAAGACTCCTTCACGATCATCATGAACGCCTGGGCGAGCCTGCAGTTAGTGTGGGTGACAATGCTGCTCCTAGTCCAGCTCCTCCAAATCGCCCGCGCGCAAACGACCTACGAAAATATGCGCGGCCACCTGCACGGCCACGGTGCCGGCGACGCAATCACTTCCTTTGTCACAAGCGGTACGACGTCGCTAGAAGGCGCTCAGCTCACTGCAAGCGGCGCCGGCCCAGATCCTGCAGTGCCACCGCACCGAGCGAAAGAGGGCTGCTGGGCTCAGTGGAAGCGGCTACTCGGTTTGGACACCTTCGTCGCGACGGCACTGCATGGTTCGAATGCTGCGCAGGTGCAGGCGCGACAACGCGCCAATCCGTTCACGAGGGGGGTCTGGACGAATTGTGCGGACTTTTGGTGCGATCCGGCGCCCATCTTTGGCGGGAGGCTGACCGGTGAGGCGCTCTTGGGCGGTGAGAGAGTCGATTATACGACGATGTATGAGGCACCTGCCAGAATGAGGGTGCGGGGGAGGAGGGGCGGGGGCGAGGCGGAGTACGTGGCTGTGAATGATAACGATGATAGTGTTTGATGATACCAATATGAGCTTATCCTATGACTTGCTCTACCTTAAGTGCAGTGGTGGGCCGTTTGTCCCACAGTAGCTAAGAGTGATTCCGCAGAGCATCAGGTTATGTTGTCTGTAAGGAATAAGGTGAATGAAACCCATCCTTACTGGCAGAAGTGATGACAGCTCAAGTACCATTTTTCTGTCCACTTTAATGTGGACTTGCTGGTCTCGAAAGGCCACCTTTTTCTGCAGAAGCCTTCTAGCGTCAGTCGTGTCAGTGCCAATGCCCTCGTGACACCGGCAACAGGCCCCTCCGGAGGTAACTACGCTAGACGACCACGCTTTTGTTTGAATTGCGCATGTTCCGAAACGTTTTGGTCAACAGTGGATTCTCAGCAGCGAGTAAACATCGCGCGCGTGGTCAGTACTAATGGGCCCTGTTAAAATTTCTCTCGTCTCACGTGGCTACCTCCACTTGGGGCGATGTGCAGATGGTTCCAAACCTGCTCCCCGCTTTCTTGCTTATTGCGTCGTCTTCTGCAACGTTAGGCTTCCTTCTTTCCCTTCCGCTCCGTCGGTCCTGAATGACACTGCCTTCTCTCAATATTAAAAGGGAGGCACTATCTTTTGCGGTTTTATTCCCTTAATAGGATCACTAGAATTTTCGCTGCTCGTGGCCGGAACCGCGGCACCTCATCAATGTAACCAAGAGAGGTACAGTATCCATCATCAATACCTGGCCTAGTTCACCACGCTAGCAACAGCTCCACCCATCTGAAAGAGGGTCCATTGGTTTGTTGCCATCGCGCCTTGAGATCTTAACTACCGGCCAGAGCACTCTCTTACTTGCGATACGGGCATACATGACCATGTGCATGTGGCATGGTCAAGGCGTATCTGAACGCCGTCGTCGACTCGTCGACCCTTCTTGAAAAGCGAATGGCAGCCCACTTGAGGACAAGAGATCGCACTTAGACATTGGCCTATACACATCTGGCGAAACCAACCTATTAGAGCATCCAATTCCCAGTCGCCGCACACCTAACTCATGGAGCCAGCCACCTCCGCTACGGGAGCTTGCTCGCCGTCATCCTCGCAGACAATTGAGCATGAGCCGCCATCACCGCCAAACCCATCTGTCGACGCGGGTATCATACCCCCCATAGCGTCTCCAAACAAAAATGCACCCTCTCCGCCCGACGATGGACAATGGGACGTTTTTGAGTTACTGCCAGAGACCGCCATGAAAATGCTCTGTCGATCCGTTCAAGCTTTAGCCAATGCGACTGGCGAAGTGCTACCTACACCTCCCCTCAGCCGTCCCACAACCCCAAAGAAGAATGAGGCGGAAAAGAGCGAGCCAGGGAAGGAGAACAGACATCGCCGGAGCTTGTCGAGGCCCGCTACACCAATACCCTCAGATGACTTGAAGTCTCCCTCGTTCCAACAGATAGACGTTGGCAGTCCGGAAGCATCTTTCTCTGAGCCGTCGGTACACGAGATTGGCGCGCACGCAGAATCAGTGCGTGTGCAGCACGAAGCCATTGCTCGGAAATTCTTCTCCAGGGTACCGCCTCCCGTATCGCTCGAAGAGTACCTCATGCGCCTCCAACGGTTCTGTCCCATGTCCACGGGAGTCTACCTCGCGGCCGGCGTCTATATATACAAGCTCGGTGTGGAGGAGAAGCTGGTTCCCATAACAAGCAGGACGATGCACCGACTGGTGCTGGCCAGCTTGCGGGTGGCTATGAAGGCGTTGGAGGACTTGCGGTATCCACAAGAACGATTCGCGGGCGTGGGCGGTGTGAGGCAGCATGAATTGAAGACGCTAGAGATCAGTCTCTGTTACTTGACGGATTTCGAGCTTCAGGTCAGCAACGACATGCTCTACCAGAAGACGATAGCTCTTCAGCAAGCGGCAGAAAAGGCTTCAGTGCTTCACAGGAAGCTCTCATCGAGTTTCCAGCCTCGGTTGCCGATGCGGCAGAAAGCAAATGCATAACAGCTCTGGAATCGGCTGTAGATGACTTTTGTTTTTTTGGGCTTCATTTTGTTTCCATCTTCACATGGCGTTGGGGCGGCTGCGATGCAGCAGGCGATGTCAGGACAACTTGACAGGGAGTTTTGGTTATGAAATGCTCTTGGGGGTGCATAGCGATGACACGATAAGTGGATGGGACCTGATTGCATGATACATACACTTCGACATCTTGTATTACAGCTAGACTTTGTTCTGACTTACAGATATCGAAAAGTGCTTTGATTGTTCGCTGGGTTTCTACACCTGTCAGGCACACCTATCGGACTCTCGCCCTGATGGCTAAAAATGGACTAGATGATCTGTGGCGCACGCGCCTGAAGGCAAGCCACGCACAGCCGCCCAGCAATGATGGCACTCTCTTCAACTTGTTGACCCGACCGTTAACGTTACTTGCGCCGGACTACCAAGCACACTCCTCATCTCCACCCGACTCGAGACCTTCAATGAGTGTTCGTACCACATAGACGCAACCTTCGCTCTCCATCGCCTGCCGCAATCAACCATATCACCTCTTTCCACGGCCATGTTGATCCGGTCTCTGGCACTTCTTGCCGCAACCACCGCCCTCGTATCCGCAGATGTAAAGTTCACAACGGTAAATGGACTGGATATAGCAGGCGCAACGTTTCCGGGAGGAACTGCGATCACTGTAGATTGGGCCGACTCCGGGGATTCACCCGCGTTATCGCAGCTCTCAACATATCAGCTCTTTCTCTGCGCTGGCGGCAACACTGAAGGATCATTTGTACGTCACGGAACCTCCACGCTTCGAACTGCTGGCTTAGAGTAGACGGCTAGATAGCTAACAGTGATTTCTTTTGTAGATCCAACTCACAGCGCTCCAAACACAGGGAGCTTTCACGACCGGCAACACAGCAACAGGCACAATCCCTCTCGGAGTGGGAGCAAGCATACCGGAGAATGCATAGTACGTCTCGCCCCAGCTACCCAGAGGCCCGTAAACACACCCTACGTGCTGCAGTCCAACTGACATCGCGCCCCTCAGCTTCCTCAAGATGATCTCCGTAGCCACCCAAGGCGGCACCGTAACAAACTACTCCCCCCGCTTCTCCCTGACCGGCATGACCGGCGGTTTCCCCGCCGCCGTCGTCCAAGGCCTCGCCACCGTCGCCGGCACCGAAGGCCCGTCCACAATCAACAACGTCGCCAACAACCCGGTCGCTGCGCCGGGCGCCGACGGCGCCGTGCCGGCCGAATACGACGTCCCGTTCAATCTGCAGACGGGCTTGACCAAGTATGCGGGCATGCAGCCGGTGCCGCCGACGAAGATTACACAGAAGAATCCTACGCCGCTGCATCCGACTAGTGCGTTTGATATTGCGAGGACGTACTTGCCGAGGCCGAGTATAGTGACGACGATGACGCTGAGTCAGACGTTTAGTGCCAGCAGTATTGAGAACCCGGTATGTTGGGACTGGAGTTTATGGACAGTCTTCCGAAGAGAGATGTGATTGCTGACTTGTTGATAGGCTGCTCCGGCTTCTATGCCGACTGATGATATGCAGAAGTTTTTGAACAGATGGAAGGATTGAAAATTTTTTATGGAATAAGAGCTTTCGAAACTGCTCAGATGTAGAGAGGGTTCTATGGCGTTATAAATGTGATCATTCAAGTCAATGTATATGCATAACGGGGCAGGAGTTATGTTGTTGGTGTGATTATAAATATATTCGACAGCATTTTGACACCATCACCGTCAGTTCATCGTGTCAATCTGCAAGAGCTCGTGTTTCAAGCCGTTGGTATACTCCTCTCAGCAAGTGCATTTGGGTTCCGCTATCCACACGGCAACAGGATTTGTGTAGTCAATGCCTTCCACTCCTTCTCGACTTTCTCCAAAGCCGAAAACAGAAGGAGATGCCTAGCTAGTACGAGACGACGAACATCTCGTTCGTTCGCCTTGCCCAATCCATTCCTTTAAGTTCCTTCACCTGATCCAAGATGTCCCGGGCTAGGAACAAGAGAACAAAAGCTCAGACAGACGCCAAATCACACAAGATCCGCAAGAAGCGTCAGAAGATCATCAAACAACCAGATGCAAACATGCTCAGAAGTCGAGCGAGGAGAGCTCGAGTGGAAGCTAAAAGTGCCAAACGAAGGGTCCGGCGAGCGAGTCAGCTCACCACGTCCCTGCAGACGATGCTTGTCAGAACATTCATTGACCATCACTATCTGTCCTCGCAGCAACAACACATGTATCGATCACTACACAAGTAGAACGATAAACTAACGTCAAGATGTCCGAGGGTACAGAAGATATTCTCAAACGCAAGTATCCTGCCAAACAGCATGCAAAGAAGGTTGTCGAATACATCGAAAGCCAAGGCGGGGACAGCAATGGAGTTATTTACCTCGAGGGGCAGAAGACTCGCATGATAGAGGTGAGCTCACACTGGAATAGATAAATCCACTGAATGAATGATGAGTGAAATTCTTTGAAACCAAAGACCTTCAAGCAGACCCTAATCTTGAAAGCTTTACTGATGCAAATATATCATAGGACAATGACGAACCAATGCCGTTTAGGTGAGATATGTAATTCCCTAGCGCTCTTGTCTCCGCAAGATGTCTTCGTCACGTTCTTTTTCTGTTCCCATGTTTCGGGTTGGTAGCTTTCCATTTACGAAGGTCTGTATATCTGCCAAGCTACGTTGACATGCATTTCACAGACAACGCCGCTATTTCTTCTATCTGTCAGGCTGCGAGCTGCCTGACTGCTATCTGACCTACGACATGGCATCAGAGACTCTCACACTATTTATTCCACCGGTTGATCCGGACGAGGTAATCTGGTCGGGCCTGCCTATGACGCCTGAAGAAGCGATGAAGAAGTGAGTGTATATGACTTCGTCTAGCTGGTCTTTGATCGTTCAAGTACTCGAACATCTTTGGAAGACGAACTTTGAACATTCTGTATGGGGTTCTCTACGGCTTTCTCCTGTCTCTTGAGATTCCCCTTGTTTCGCCTCAAAAGGTCCATGTGTGGCACCTGGAGTAATGATTTCATGCTTCAACCTATTCATATCCAGCCTCCCAGTTTAGCTATGTATTGGCGTCTTCGTCCCACATTCTACTCTAACAGGGCAGGTAAATATTCTGGATACACGAAGTAACGTCAACCTACAGATACGACGTTGACCACGTCCTCCCATCAACCGAAGTCAATGCCTCCCTCGCCTCCCACAAAACCACCATCTTCGCCATCCCCGACCAAGTCTCCGACCACATCAGCTTCCTCAACGCCTCCACGGTCTCCCTCGACCTCCTCAAAACCGCCATCGAAGAGTCCCGCGTCCGCAAAACCCCCTACGAAGTCGCGCTCATCCGGCACGCTAACACCGTCAGCACAGCCGCGCACGTCGCCGTCATGCAAGCCGTCAAGGCCGCCCACAACGAGCGAGAGCTGGAAGCGCTGTTCCTGAAGGAGTGTATTGAGCGAGGTTGCCGCAACCAGGCTTACCACGGCATCTTTGCTTCTGGGACGAGTGCCGCGACGTTGCATTATGTCAAGAACGATGCGCCGCTTACTGGGAAGCTGAATTTGCTGCTCGACGCTGGAGCAGAGGAGCGGTGCTATGCGTCTGACATCACGCGGACATTCCCGATCAGCGGGAGTTTCAGCAAAGAGAGCCGTGCGATTTATGACATCGTGCTGCGAATGCAGGGGGAGTGTCTTGATATGTTGAAAGAGGGTGTGCCGTGGGACTCTGTACACGAGCACGCGCACCGCGTCGCTATTGACGGGTTGCTTGCTCTCGGGATCTTGAAGGGGGATAGGGAGGAGATTTTCAGGGCGAGGACGAGCGTGGCGTTCTTCCCGCATGGGTTGGGACATTATATGGGCATGGATACGCATGATACCGGTGGGCATCCGAACTATCAGGATGCGGATACGATGTTTCGGTATTTGAGGGTGAGAGGACAGCTGCCGAAGGATAGTGTCATTACGGTTGAGCCGGGGATTTACTTTTGTCGGTTCATTATTGAGCCGTATCTGCAGGACGCGAAGCATAAGGGGTTCATTGATGAGAAGGTGTTGGAGAAGTACTGGGAGGTTGGTGGTGTGAGGATCGAAGGTATGTCTTCTGATACCTTCTCTGGATGCCCCTCGATTTTTCGTGGCATCCAGGAAGGTTGAGATACATGCTGACATAAACATCAGATGATGTGTTGATCACAGCAAACGGACACGAGAACCTTACACCTACACCGAAAGAGGCAAAGGACATGGAGAGGCTGATCAATGGAGACGATGCTTAGATGAACTACCAGGTGGGGATTGTCAGAGTGAGGATTGCCTAGCTTGGAGAGCTGATGCATCAGTCTGGTTGAGCATCTCCATTGTTGGCGCACACATGGATCATCAAACACATCAGGACGCAGATTTCCACCACTCTCAGTGAGTAAAAATTTGCGAAATCGGCTTGTTGTGGTATCAGCTCAGTGCCCGGAGAGGCATCCAAAATGCTATCAATCAAAGCTCAACCGTGACAATCATGGATTATAAACGGCCACGAAAGAGAATCTATTATGTGTGCATGCTCGTCTACTATGTCCACCAACGCCATCTATACAAAAACCGAGAAAAAAGTGTATGCGTGAAGACAATGCAAACCATCCACGTCATACGGCCGGAGACGTGCCAATGAAATGCAAAAGCAGCCATTTGCAAGATACCGAGACGCCATGCAGAAATGCCCTGAGATGTTACCGCGAAACGAGATGAGTGGAGTGCAAACGAGGAAACACAAGAAACACAACGGTAAGCGCAGTTATATCCCAGTTCCGTCCGGTCAAAAACAATCAGTGCAGAACACGCAAAGCAAAAGCCATGTCATGAACACCAGACGGAGCCAACCCAATGCCGGTTCAAAAAACTCCTGACCATGCAACGTAGAAGGTGAAAGTCCACAACAATCACCCATCCACGAGCCCGTCCCGTCTTCCGCAGAAGGCTCTCCACCAGTCGCCTTCCCCTTCCGATCCTCCTCTTCCCCTCACGCCCCATCCAACCGCCCCATTAACCCCCTCCTAACCCTCATATTCACCACGCCCCCAACTCCAAACGCCGGCACAATCCGCCCCATCCTCGCCAAACAACTAACTCCCCACGTGCCCCTCACCATCCGCCACCTCTCCCTCCACCCCACGCCCTACCGGTTGTACACGTCCAGCCCCAGCAGGTGCAGCGGCGTGCTAACCACCTGGACGGCAGCAGGCGCAAGGAACTGCGCGGCGCTCGCCTGGCTAATGTGCTTCTCCAACCCCGGCACCACACCGAGGCGTAAGTGCGGCGCTAGCAGCGGGGGCAAGTTGAACGACGCGAAAATCGTCAAGCAGTCGCGGAGTGTGAAAAGCGCGTAGGTCGCCCCGGGCACAGGCCGGGGCCGCAGGGAGGGAGCGCCGAAGAGCTGGGTGAAGCGGCTGTCCTTGTAGAGGCACAACGACAGGTTCGCGGCGGAGGTGGCGAGGAACTTGGGGGCGCCGGAGGTGGTGGTGGAGGCGGGGCGGGTGGTGAGGGTCGAGGAGGTGGTGTCGAGGGTGTTGGCGGTGAGGTAGGTGCCGGTGTAGAGGGCGAAGATGAGGAAGAAGGGCTTTGAGAGGAGGAAGCGTTGCGGGCGGAGGAGGAGGGTGCGTAGGGAGGAGGTGAGGGAGGTGAGGAGGGGGGAGCGGCCGGATGCGTTTTCGATTATGGCGCTGTGGGGGGGTTAGCTGGGGCTCTGTAATGACAATCCTTTGGAGGTGTTGAGGAGTTGATGCGCGTACCGGTCGATGATGGTAATAACAGGCGCAACGAGCACGCCCGCGCTGGCAGCCGCCGCAAAATCCGCACTAAGCCTGTATCCAAGCTTGTGCGTATTCCAGCTCTGGATTTTACTCGCAGAGTTGGGCTTTGCGTCAATGCTGACGGGCAGCTGCCGAGCTTTCCAGCCGTTAACGTCGACGGGGACGGGCGATGCGGCATGAGACCGGTCTACTTCCCCCATTGTGCCTCCTCTTGTCCCTTTCTGAGGACTGTGTGAGGTGCATTAGAGCACTTGAGAGGGGTTCTAGGTGGATGGAGGATGAATTGGTGAGGTCGTTGGAGATGCGCTGGGGATAAGTGACTGCTTTTCGCGATGCAGCATGACATGGGAACCGTTTCTGTCCTCCGACCTCGGCGTCGGGCCACGATGGACCGAGCGGCAGAACTAACGGCTCCTACACCATAACAGCCTTGAAGTACTGTGAACAGCTTTGGTCTGGTAATTTTGTTTGGTGTGAACCGTGTCTGGGGTGACTACGTAGAAGTCGTAGTGTTTCCTCACTTGGACACTCTTATAACCTCCGTAATGCTGATCCGTCCGAGCGTGGTGCAGCATCCGATCTCAAGATACACACGTACAAAGACAGACCAGTACCACGAGCATCTAAACAGTCTGTTCCCCAGACTCTAAGTTTCTCATGATCCAGTTCTCCCAGAATCTCAGTCCGTCAAGTCCCTGTTCACGGCACAGTGCGCCTCGCTCCTCCGCCATCTCCAGCTCCTCACTGGCAACGCCCACACTCCACCCAAACCTCTCTGCCGTTTCCAGCGCAGTCACTCCCCTGCCGTAGAGATGCCAGTCCCAGGTTACCTCGCTAGCAGGTTCTTCGTTGTGTAGTTCCTTGAGCCACGACAGTATGCTAGCGATTGTCTTCTCGTCCGTCCTGTCACGACCTTGGACAACGAGAAGTCCACTCTTGAACTCTCGTAACCTCACCGGCAGCTTCAGCTTGTCCCATAACTGCGCTGCTCTCGCAAAGTCTGTTGGGCTGACCAGCTCCACGCCCCCTCTTGCTCTGTTGAACACTGCCCATAAGTCTACCAGACTCATTATGCCGCCTTCTCTTCTTAAGATACCTTTAGTATCATCGGTTAGGAACTCGGCAAGATTCCGTGACAATTCTGACACGTAAAGTGACTCTGATCCGCTGCCTGAACCGAGCATGTCTTTGGTGGTGACAAGTCCAAGGGCCGATGCGGATTGCGATAGCAAGGCATTGGTTTCTGCCGAATTACCGTCCGATCCTGTGTTCCCTTGCGCAGCGAACGATTCTGCAAGTGCTATAACTTCCTTCGCGGATGTCATAAGCGCTTCAAGATCTTCGAAAGCACTACCGATGACAACTTCGTTGTTCTTCCTCAGTTCCCTATCTCGCCGCTCGAGACCAGCAATACCAATGATCTTGTTCCGGTCTAAACCATCGTTTGAGTCCATGCCCGTTGTCGCACCAGAACCATTCTCGTAATAGATGCCGGAGTTCCGATTGGGCCTTGGCACAGGAGGAGCACTCTGCAAGAGCCACTTCCGTTGCACTAACGCGCCCTTAAGGCGCTCGTGAAAAATCTTCTCCCCACCTGCACGGAAAGAGAACTTGATGCTCTCCAGGGAGTTGTCGTTGAGGGTCAGGCCACTCAGAGACGGACCTGGCGACTCCGGTCGATCGAGAGTCTCTCCGCTGAGGCGTAGTCGCGGGTCATTGGCTGACACAAGGGACACGCCACATATTTCGCAGTTGACTAAGGATGGGTGATTCTGGAAAGTACACCTTGGACATTGAAAAGCCGGCCTAGGCGAGAGGAGGTCATTGGTAGTGGACTGCGATCGTGTCGGAGGTCCGTTGATATCATCGTTTACACTCTGGGCTTGAGGAGCCGCCTGCACAGATGGCTTACCGGCCAGCGCGGCTATGGCTGCTTTCACAACATGCACGAACGGTGGTTTGATTCCACAAGCAAGACAAGGAGGGATCGGAGTATTTGCGTTGGCTGTTGCAGGATCAAAGTTCGAAGGCACCGGGTTGGAGAACGTGCATATCGGACAAACCCAGGTAGCGTTCGCGGGAGGTGGCGCCGGAGATGGAGTCGAAGAACGTAGTGGACTCCCATGGCGAGCTGGAGTCGCGGATGCGGAGCTGGTTTGGATGCCATGATTTACCGGACCTCGATTTGCCAGCGAGGCGCGCTTCAAGGCCTTAGGGTAGAACGTGATTTTAGGGGACGATTTGAGGAACCCTGCCTAAGCGTATGTCAGTTCTTGCTCTGTTATGCTGCCCCACTAACTTACATAGTATTCGACATGATCCACATCCTTTAGATCTATGGCTACACAGTGTTTCCTTGGTTCATCGTTGGCGACGTAGCACGCCCGATGTGAGGTCAGGTAGGCCTGCCCATTCTGGTAATTGGGAACCTTGTATTTCCTGCAACAAACGGTTCAGTCAGCCAACGTACTTTGCACATACTGGGTGGCGAATTACCCTTCGTATAGCCCTACAGCATCCTGCACGAACAGCAGCGTCTCATCTGGCAGAAGTGAGGGACGGAGAGCAGTCGTGAGGTCTATTTGACGAAGGAACATTCAGACATCCGTGCTGCCCGGGCGTGCGAATCATCTATGTGAAGAAGCCCGTCGAGCCAGTCTCTGGGTAGATGCAGTTTGTGTTTCACACCAAAGATTCACCAAGCAGCGATGATGTCGGCAATCGTGAAGCACGCGCCAAGACCACAATCCGCTGACTAACACTTTCACAGTGACATTCAACCCTCCGCTTCTCAATAACGCCCACCACCGTTGTCTTACATATATGCTCACCTCGTCTCACTTTAACTCTTTGGCTTCTATGTTGACACACCGTTTCTTCCGATCCTTTTAGTTCACCACCCTCTAAGCGGCGGCCAAGATTAGCGCACCTTGACCCCTAGCGACACGTCGCAACCATGAACTGTAAGTAATGAAGTGTCTCCACTATCGTGACTCAAGTGTCTCACACTATATCTGCAGCTGTTCCCGCGTTCTCGACAGTGTCTGCGCGACGCAGCCTAGCTCGACCTGAACCGATAGCAAAACCGTCACCACCACCAGCGCAACCGAAGAAAGTAGAATGGCCGGCATCCGTGCGTGAATACGTTCAGAGGTCGTTTGCGCCCGAGAATGAGATATCAGGTATTGGCATTCAAGAGATGGAGAAGAAGCTGAGGGAGGTCATCACGGAAGCAGCAGAGAACGACAGGTTACTCGCTGTGGATTGGACGAAGATTCTATTACCGCAACA
>JAKLMF010000086.1:0-19182 GCA_022813555.1 Botryosphaeria agaves | reverse complement strand
AGCTTATACAACAAGAGAGAAAGCAAATGGTTTCGACAGCGTCTCTCGTTCCGATCAGGGATTTTGGCATGGGCGAAGAAACCAATGGGGCGACCACAAGGAAGCGCAAGTCTCCTGACACCACCATGACCGATAGTGATGATACTGTACAACCTCCGTGGCGAAAAGCTAACAACCGTAACGTATTCGAGGACCGAATAACCTACGCGAACCAAAATCAGGCGGACCGGATAGACAAGCGACAACGAAAGAAACAGGATAACGGCCTTACCAAGGGAACAAGTAAGTACCACGCCGATTTGGAAAAGCGAAAGCAGCGATTTGAAGGCGACAAACCTGGAGCCCAACCCACGCCTCCATGGGCATCGTCACGATATGAGAGCCCCGCGTCTGATGCGAACGACGGTCCTGTAGTGGGCACGTGTCAGAACCTGGAGAAGAACTACTTCCGCCTCACCTCGGCCCCCAAACCGGAGACCGTCCGCCCCTTACCAGTTCTGGAGCAGACCTTGGAGTTTCTCAAGAAGAAATGGAGGCTAGAGAACAATTACACATACATATGCGACCAGTTCAAGTCCCTAAGGCAGGATTTGACCGTGCAACATATCAAGAATGAGTTCACAGTGAGCGTTTACGAGATTCACGCCCGGATAGCATTAGAGAGGCGGGATCTGGGTGAGTACAATCAGTGCCAGACGCAACTGCGGGCACTGTATTCGCAGAAACTGGGTGGTCACCCAGCGGAGTTCCGCGCGTATCGTATTTTGTATATTCTCCACACATGCAACCGGACGGACATGAACGATGTACTACAAGACCTAACCCCCGCAGACAAAGAGCAACCAGCTGTGAAGCATGCATTGGACGTGCGGTCCGCGCTGGCACTTGGCAACTACCATAGGTTCTTTCGATTATACCTTGACACGCCGAACATGGGCGCATATCTGATTGATATGTTTATTGTTCGAGAGCGTATCGCAGCTCTCGCTAACATTTGCAAAGCGTAAGTCGTACGGTCTTATTATTGTTTTGCATCAACAGAGTCTATGACATAAGGTGGATTCCTGTGACTATTCTAGCACGGAATTCCGCTTTACGCACACCCTTTTCATAGCTTTCACCTAGCGCCTTCTTTGTGCCACAAAAGATATCAATCTTCACAAACCTAAACCACTCCACTAATATAATTATGAAACGATAGACTGACACTACAATACAGATATAGACCCGACGTGGACATAAGGTTCCTCACTGAAGAGTTGGGCTTTGAGTCACATCAAGACTGCGCACAGTTCCTCTGCGATCATGGTGCCGAACACCTTCTCGAACAGAAGGAGGGCAGTGTGCGGTTAGCAACAGGCAAAGCCGGAGCTCTGTTCGAGGCCCGTAAAGCCGCAGCTCGCAAAGTAGACATCAAAGGGCAGATATGAAACCGATAACCTCTCTTTTCCCTCGCGTTCACTCAAGAGTTACAGCGATTGTTCGTGTTCGAACCTTTCAACATCGAAGACACTCCGATTTGCGTTTGCATGCCTGTGTCGTCGACTCAGCCAGTTGAGAAACCTGTTGGCGTCGAGATTGTGCCTTGTGCCAGTCAAGGGACCTGGCGGTGCAACCGAACGAACACTCCTTTCCCTCACTTTCCATCACTTTCCGCTTGTCATCTATTTCTACCTCTCTTACATCAATACGCCAGGCCAGAGGGCCGGCAAACCTTGTTTCGCACACCCTTGTTCCGGTTAGCTGGTGCGGAGCGACCTTGCCGCGAAGCGGTATCGTGCGTAACTGTTCACTCGGCACGTCGGCGATCACAGTGTGATCAGTCCCGAAAGACGGCGTTTTGGGCGTGACGGACCAAGCCTCTGGAACGTGGTGCGGACCCGACGTTTGCGGGAGCTCTTTGTTTCAGGCTCGCACAAAGCAGGGATCTAGCAAGCCACTTGCGGCACGCTCCCACACGATTGTGTCTCAGGCACCACGAGGCTTACCAGGTAAATTGGCGTGGTATGGCAGGTTTGGCGTTGCAGGTATTTCGGCTATCGCAAAATTTCGGGTTGACTTGCGGAGTTTTGGATTGAGATAAGACTTTGATATGGCGGCTACAATGCATTACTTCCCGACTTGCATGGGCGTTTAACACGTGTTTCCATCTTTCATAGTTTAGCTGGGCGCATCGGTGAGGCAACAGGTACACACCAATGGAGGCTGGAGGTATCAAAGGCGCGCAATGAGTCGTTGAAGGCAGGCGGGAATCCTACTCTAGCTCGATGATTACGACGGTGCCAGACTTCCGAGTCCTTCATTTATGATAGGGCTGGCCGATGCTGCATCGGCCAAGCCATCCGTTCCTCAGCCTGCTTCGTTCCCACTAGCCTCCAAGGTGTGGACATTGTGTTGTGCCAAGCTCAGGCACGAATGCCTTCGGGGGCGATGTTTGCAATGATGACCTGAATGTTGTGCACGCGCAATGCCTGCTCACCTAGCCGCTGATGTATCGTAACACGCAACTATTGGAGCGTCAACGGCCGTCTTGCTGGCCCTTTAGGCGGCCCCTTAAGCGCCATCGTTCTGTCGCTGCTTCCACGAGGCCGTCGATTCGTCTCGAAGCTCCTGCCCTTCCACGCGCAGTCCTTTTTCGATGCAATACAGGGCCCCCTGCTCGGCGGCAGAGGACGAAAAAGCAACAAGGCCCGGGGATTTCGGAAAGTGGGAGGGGGCTTGCTTTGGGCTGCATGGGCGGTCCAACATTGAACAAGGAAAAAGAGCGCCGTACAGCCAGCGCGCGAACGCTCCTGCATCACATCGCACCGCACAAGATCTTCGGCCTGCACATCGGCCTCCCACAACCTTCTCCTGATCGTCCGCGCTTCGCTTATCGATTGCAGCACATGTTGCCGTTCACTGCCGTCGCAGCACGCTCTCCCAGTCGCTCCACACGAGACACCACTCGCACAAGGCCCTACCTAGGTATCGCGCGCTAGCAGCATTGAAGGCAGGCCCAGGGTCTTCATTCGGGGTCCACAAGGCTTGAACGTCAAAGAAACGACGCCGTCCCCACCTCGCGATCCCCCCGGTTTTGGACGAATCCTGCAAGCTCTTCGCTCGCTCGACGTCGCGACGACTATCACCACCTTCCAACAGCCTTGACAGCTCTGCGCTACTGCCGTTGTTGATGCCAGACCAGCGCTGACAACCCAGAACTTCGGCGCGAGCCTAGAGAGTCTGCCTTGCGCCTCACTCGCGCATCCAGCAAAATTAGAAGAAAGACCGACCCTTGATCCGCCATCGCTTTCACTGTGCCACAAGCACTCCGCGATTGCTGAAAGAATAGCAGCTCTCGCAGCGCCGGCACAATGGTAAAGGTAATTGCACTCGAGCTTAGGTTGCACAGTCCTTGGTACAAAACCACCCTGCTAAAGCTTCTTCAGTTCCGGAGATCCATGAAGAGCGACAAGGCGGATGCGAAACCACACCACATATCCATACCGCCCAAAGATGCCATAGCAATTGTACCGCCAAAGAAGGTACGACACCCCTCTCTCCGTCCGCCCATCTGTGCGCTCCTTGCACGGCAAGGCTTTGGGGTATACCGCTGTGGGTCGCTAACAACGCCGGCACACCTAGGTCATCAAAGCCCTATACGACTACCAACCCCCCGATCCCAGCCCCAACTCCGGATACCTCAGCTTCTCGCAAGGCGACTTCCTGCACGTCGTCGCGCGCGAAAACGACTCCGACTGGTACGAAGCCTGCAACCCGATCCAAGGCACGCGCGGCCTCGTGCCGGTCAAATACTTCGACGTCGTCGGCAAGACCGTCCGCAACAGCGGCAGCTCCACCACCTCCGGCCAGGGCAGCGCCGGCCACGACTCGGGCTACGCCGAGCGCACGCCGCTGAGCAACATCGCCCATGATGGCGGCCACAGCACCACCACCGACCGGGGCTCGCTGCGCATGTCGAAGACGCTGGGCCGCGGCGCCGGCGCCATGGTCTACGGCATCGTCATGTACGACTTCAAGGCCGAGCGGCCGGACGAGCTGGAGGCGAAGGAGGGCGAGGCCATCATCGTGATCGCGCAGTCGAACCCGGAGTGGTTCGTCGCGAAGCCGATCACGCGGCTCGGCGGGCCGGGCCTGATTCCCGTGTCGTTCATCGAGATCAGGGACATGGCGACGGGGCAGCCGGTGCCGGACGCGCAGGAGGCGGTGCAGAGGGCTGGCGTGCCGAAGGTCGAGGAGTGGAAGCGGATGGCGGCGGATTATAAGAATGGGAGTATACCGTTGGGGAAGCTGGAGTCCGGGCCGTCGGCGCAGGTGCAGCAGGGGTTGGAGCGGCTGAGCGTGAGTAGCGCGGGCCAGGCGGGTTATGGCGCGAACGGATATGGGAGCGCTGTAAGTCGTGCATGTACAGGTGTGGATGTGCGAAAGCTGACAAGTATTGCTCCACCGCAGAACCAGTCCCAACAGCGCATCAACAGCGCTTACGGCTCCCAACCCCACTTCAACAACAACTCCACTCCCAACCCCAACCGCCAGTCCTCCCCCCACCTCCTCGCCCCCGTCCGCGCCTCCGTCCCACGCTACTGCTTCGCCGACGACATCTTCTGGTTCATCGTGGAAGCGCAAATGTCCGACGGCCGGCACTGGGAGCTCTCCCGGCTCTACCAAGACTTCTACGACCTGCAAATCAACCTGATCCAAGAGTACCCGCTCGAAGCCGGCAACGTCAAAGGCGTCGACCGCTCCCTCCCCTACATGCCCGGCCCCGTCACGTATGTAACCGATAATATCAGTAATGGGCGACGGGCGAATCTGGACGAGTATATCAAGAACCTGTTGAAGTTGGGGACGCATGTTACGAATGGGTGGTTGGTGAGGCGGTTCTTTGCGCCGAGGGAGGGGGACTATGAGATTGATCCCGAGGTGGGGGAGCAGGATGGGTATCGGCTTTCCGGGGTGAGCCAGGCGAGTCCGGCGAGGAGTGGCAGCCGGGAGGCGAGTCGGCAGAGCTCGCAGGGGAACTTGCAGCATGGGGGTGGCCAGGGGGGGTACGTGGGCCCGCAGCAGCAGCAGCAGCAGCAGCAGGGGGGGTATCAGGGGGTGGGCGGGCATCAGCAGCAGCAGCATCAGAGGGGCGCGTCGGGGCCCCCGGTCATGGGCAGGCAGGGCAGCGCCATGACGATGGGCAGCGTGAGTTCCAGCGCCGCGGGGAGCGCGACGAACCTGCCCCCCCCTCCTTCTTCTTCGACCGCCTCCACCGCCACCG
Organism: Botryosphaeria agaves; assembly: GCA_022813555.1. Lineage (NCBI taxonomy): Eukaryota > Fungi > Ascomycota > Dothideomycetes > Botryosphaeriales > Botryosphaeriaceae > Botryosphaeria > Botryosphaeria agaves. The sequence goes on along the minus strand of JAKLMF010000086.1, from coordinate 13,916 downwards.
CTCCCAGCAGCTCGACCGCTGCGGCCAAGATAAAAGTGTGGTTCGACGAGGACAGCTGCGTCGTCATCCGCATGCCGGCGTCGTTCCGGTTCGCGGAGCTGTATCGCAAGTTGAGGGAACGGCGGGCGCTGGAGAGGGGCGAGAGGGAGGACGAGCAGGAGGTGTTGAGGGTTTGTTGGAGGGATGAGGAGGGCAGGATGGTGCAGGTTAGGGATGATAGGGGGTTGGAGGAGGCGAGGAGGCGGGGGGAGGGGCTGAGGTTGTGGGTTACTGGGGAGGAGTAAGGGGTGGGGTGAGTTTGTGGGGGTTTACGATTTTGGCATGATGAGGATATCTTGAGAGGGAGGTGTGGGGTTGGCTTGGTTGTGGTGGGAATGGAGTTGGCTATGCGACATTGCTATGCCTCGTTCTCTTTCTTCTTGTTTGTCTTCTTCTCTTCTACACTCGTGGCGTCTGGGCGATGACACGTGGGTGTTCGACAGGCGTTTGTTGCTTGGTTTCGTGTGTCGTGGGGTTGTTCGTTTCTAGAGGACGCTGTTGCTATCATGGTTATGGTCATGCGGGGATCTTTCGGATGTAAGGACGGGCACGGGCTACTTATTCTTCGCTCAGGAACTTAGGGATAGGGACTCCATCTAGGTAGCTAGCTGGTTGGCACGAAGTTTGTTGTTACGCTTGCAGTAGTTTTGGATGGTGCAGCTGAACTCGATTTGTACTCGCGACGTCAACTGAATTTGAGTGCTGGAGGACATCTTGATCATGCATTGCTTATAAGGCTGACGATATGGAGAGCAGTTCTGAACTGTTTCAAGAAGGGGCAATGAGGAATTGGGATAAAGCAGAATGGAGGCACCCTAATAGTGTAACAAGCATTGTGTGCATCGAGAAGCAGATCGCAATGTGCATTTTATAACAATATTTATCAAATTACAACCACACATCTTACAATATATCCGTTGTGGTCTAGTGGCTAGGATTTGTCGCTCTCATAAAGCAGTTCCGACAAGGCCGGGGTTCGATTCCCCGCAACGGAATTCCTCTTTTGCCCTTCTGTCATTCTCCATCGCAACACCTCTCTCTTAACAAAACCCTTTTTTGGTTATCGCACTAGTCCGATGGGATGCGCGGGGGACATTCTCACCAATATGGCACAATGCTCGAATGAAAGCAAGTTGAGATTCACTATCCAGAGTGAGGTTGAGTCATAAGTACATTCCATAACCGTCCGCCAAGCACACCATCCCCCACATACTCCAGCATTGATCGTTCATTCACCATTCATTATCCCGAAGAAGAACACCCCCCAAATACACCCACGCCAACATCCCAAGCCGGGGGGACACCCTCACTCACCTCCTCCCCTCTCCCTCCCCATACAACCCCCTCAACACCCCAATCGCATACGCCCCGAACGCAAACGCTCCCGCCGTCCCCGCCACCCGCCCCGCCTTCCGCCACAGCCGGCGCGTCTTCCGCTTCTCCTCCTTCCGCTGCTTCTTCTTCTCCTTCATCTCCGAGCGGCGGATACCGGAGAACACCGGCTCCGTGCGGCGGACCATGGTCTGCTGAGGAAAGCGGGGGACAGCCGGGTGGTAGTGGGAGGCGGGAGCGGCGGCTTGGCCGGTGGGCGGGGCGGAGGATGGCAGCGGGACGTAGGCGGGCGGTGGGGAGTATGGCGGCGGAGGAACGTCGTGATTGACGAAGCCTGTGGGGGACGCGAAGTTGCCTGTCTGAGGCGGGGGAAGGGTGCTAGTACGCGCCGTGCCGTCGATGGGGTTGAGCGAGGAGGTCGCTCGCGCACGAGGCGCCTCGGTGGCAGCTTGTTGGGTCGAGCGGTGCTGCGGTGGAGACAGCGAGATGTGTCTGAACATGAGCATGCTGTTTGTGCCGGAGACAGGCTCGAAGCCGGCGCTGCGCATCTCGTTGAAGTAAGGTACGAACTTCTCGGGGTGAGTGAGCTGAGTGAGAAGGGTGGCGAGCGGGAGGACAGCCTCGGAGGCATCGGGGATGCCAGGCATAATGGCTTTGCTCATCTCTCCGGTCGTAACGTCGTATGCGAGAATCGTGTACGTTGCAGACGATTGTGAAGGTGTGACAGAAGCCTGAGCGGCCTGAGAGGGAATGCCGTGTGTTGCAGACATGGTGGGATGCTGTCCTGCTGGCGTTGGTTGTGAAGAGAGTTCGGCTTCAAGGTTGTCTGGAGTGAAGTGATATGGACTCGGTGTCGTTTGCTCGTGCTCCCCTAAACACCAGTGCACTTGCTCGTCCACACGCCCTTCGAGCTCCTTGCTCACTGGACTTTCTTGTCGATGCTTGGTATCGATGACACCGTAGTGGTCTTCGTAGATCTTTCTCACTTCTCTGACAAGCGCGATGTCGCGAGCTTTCTGTTCTCTCCTCGCGGCAGCGTCCCTAGCAACCCACTCGTCCCTGGCGGAAGCCGCCTCAGTAGCAGCGGCCTTGGCACCACCACCATTCATCTCGCTCAGCTCCTGCTCGAGCGTCTTACGGCCGTTCTTGCAAGCTTCCACCTCACGTGCATACGCAGTCTCCAGGCCCATCGGCTCGCGCGAATACCCGTCTTCTTCCATCGCTTGCCACGCCGCCTTCTGCTCCTTGATCTCGTCCTCTAGCTTCTGAACGGCGGCGAGCTCGCGACCAGAATACATCTCAAGGCCTTTGGGCTTCTTGTCAGTCGGATTGACTTTCGCAGGCAGTGCGGCTCCTTCACTGCCTATCTTGAAGTCTTGAACGATTTTGGTACCAGTGTCCATCAGTCTGTCCAGTGCGCTTGCAACGGAGGTTCTCAAGCCTTGAGTGGCACTCCCGGGACCAGCATTCTCGACAGAAGATACGCTACGGGCTTGAGCAGTCTCCTGCGGTACAAGAGCCCGCTGCCTGTCCTGCCTAGTCTTGCCCTCGGACATACGTGTAAGAGCAGTCTCGAGTTTCGCACTCTTCTCCCGATGGCGCGACAATGCTGTCTCGAGTTTCTTCGTAGTCTCGGTGTATGAGACTATATCATGTGCTAATGCGTCATACTGGCGAGCCTTTTCCATCTCCTGAGGCATGGATCGTGTACTCATCACATTCTTACCCGCTGTAATCGTGGTCTCGCGGCCTTGTGGCCTAAGATTGAGGTCCTTAATATCAGAAGACTCTTCTTTGTGAACCTCAGTAAAGTCCTTCTCAAGTCTTGATCGTCGCTCGTCTCTCTGTTGAGCACTTTCGGTCACAGGACGCTTGGGAATGCCCATACGGGCTCTTACATCACTAGGTCTGAGCAAGTCTATGTCGTCTTTTGGTAGATTGGGTCGCTGTGGTCTAGCTTGAGTCTCGGGAACTTGGGAGTACCGAGATTGTGTATCTGCTTTTCCTTCGTTGAATATCTCCTCATTCTTGGAAGGCGCAGCTGATGTTTTCTGCGGTTTATCTGCGAAGCCTTCCTGCACAAGCCAGGGCTCTACCCGCTGACTATGCGTGCGATTGTCGTACTCAGCCAGGCCAGCGGCCACGGAGTCTACAGGCTCCTGAGGTGGAACCGTTGAGTGCTTGGTGTCGTACTCTCCTAAAGCAGTGACTAGTGGATCCACAGGCTCACGCCTTGGAAAAGCAGGGAACCACTCAGAAGTCTCGACATTCGACTGAGCCGTTGGCGCAGACTGCAGCTTCGGTCTATAAGGCTTGACAGGAATATCGACGGCTTCGTTGTTGTCAGATTTCTTGGATGTTTCGGGCTGCTTTGAGGGTTCAGAATGAGGCGTAGCCCCAGCTGAATTAACTCGCTTGAAGACCATCCGGTTGCTGATAGGGTCATATTCGAAAGAGGGCTGTACGTCCCGGGTAGCAGACTGCTGACCTGCCTTAGTCCCCGATGGGCTGGGCTTGTCCTGGCTCTTCTCCGGTTTCTCAGACTCCTTCTTGGATTCGGGCTTCGAATCAAGCTCCAGCTCGTCGCGAACCCACTTCGGGATCAGTGGTGAGTCCCAAATGGATCGAGGAGTGACTCCCGCAAGCCGATCAAGACTTCTGCCAAAAAGCGCAGTGTATGGGTCTTCCTCGACCCGCTTCCTGAAGATCTCCATACGCTGCCGCCAGAACCGCTCGCGCGGTGACAGCTCGAATGGGTCTTCGGGCTCTCCATCATCAAGGCGTTTGCTGTCATTGCTCTTTGCCTTGCGATTCCGGTCTTCGGACTCGGTCCATCTGCGACCTGGTCGACCCCAGGAGCTGCACAAGCGCCATCCCAGCCCAGCTGCGTTGATGTCTGTGGCTGGCTTGCGGTGCAAGGCGTCGAGGAATCGAAGTCTGACGATGCGATGCTGGCTCTTGATTTGTCGGTCGGAATACGGATTGCAGCGGAAGAAAGGCGATGGCTTTCGATGCCACCACGATAGGGAGCGCGATGAATGTCTTCCGATCGCGAGTGCGCTGAGACCTGGTGTGAGGGATACAGCGGAGGCACCACGGGCAACCGCGAGACTGGTGGGGCGGAGGCTCTGGTGGAGCTGTGGTGGTAGCATGGTGATAGCGTGCGGTAGCGTACCGTAGTTGCGAGTGAGTGCTGCCTGAGGATGGCGCAGTTGCAGACCGCAGCGTCAACAGGACGAAGGTGACAGTCAGCGGTCTACATCAACTACTATGCCCGCATGGAGCTGGAGGTAAGCAGATGTCTCTGTCGATGCAAGATGATGCTGTCTCGATAGATCAGGTGTCGAAGGGATGCTGTGGGGGATGGATCAACGGCAGCTTCCCCGCGATTTGTCGATTGGACGCCTGTCAGACTCGGGCGTGGCACTGCAGTGGAGCTGCAAACAGCGTCTCGCTCAGGTAGCAGCGGTGAACGCAAATGTCGACAAAGCAAGAAGACGATGTTGGCTCGAGGTGATGATGTGTCGCAGGGGAAGCTCTGCTAAGTACTCGAGAGAGCTGCACTTGCATGGACAGACCGCAGACCGACCCCCGGAAACGCGGGGTTTAACCACCCCAATGTCACCAATCTACAAATAGACAAGCACCATGAACTAAACTGGAGAAGGCCCCCACGTGAGTGTCTGTGCCATCTATCCACTACACTATGAGCCGCTCATCTGCTTGTGCCGATTTGCTCTCGGCATCACCCTGTCCGAAGCGTTACTTCTCCACTACCGGTAGCCAGTAAACCTGCTTGTGCAAAGCAGCCAAGGTTTCAGTATCTGGAACTATCTGAAGACTTCCTGGCTAGGTTCTTCAACTAGACTTGACTGATGCAGAACATCCCGCAGGTGAACGACTCCTCGCAACTTTTGATGCTTGTGGGGCAGCGGTTATCAAGTAGATTATATGTTGCTGATGCACCATAGCAGACAAGTCATGAACGTACCATGAAGAGGATCCCATATCATACAAGAACACAAATCCATACAAAGGAGTTCGTTAAGGAGTTCGTTTCGATTGAGTGCACTCCCCAGAGGTCTAAGCGGATCTCGGATCTCGCAACCCTCATAATCTATTTCCACAACTTTTATTCGTGTTCTAAGAAGAGAGAAGATGCACAATCAGGGTATCCCTAGCTTACACGAATTCGAAGCAATTCAATAATATCTAGTGTAGTTGTGGTGTTCCCAAACTCTGCACCCGCGAAGGGATCCACTCAATAAAAATGAACCCCTTGATAGACTGTGGCTGTCGCATGGCAAAAGTCATAGCGCTCCCCTGGAGGAACTCTTCGAATTGCGGTTCGTAAGCCGTCACCAAAGATCCTTCTGACTCGAAATTCAACGGCTATCTATGATGTCTCTTGGCTCTCCATGCGAGACATCCATGGCCACTGAATACTCAAGTACGGTTGTACGTATGTCTACCAACTATAATAGAGTCCTTACGTCTGGCAATCTTCAAAGCAATCTTTACAAACGGCAATATTCCCGTACTGAATCGGCAAAGACTTTGGGTTCTTTTCTCTCTGAGGGGTTTGGATCAAGGGTTTCCTTACACCGTAGTGATCGAGCAATCTATTAGATGAACATCACACTGTATCATAATATACCGCATCCCAAAGTCACCTCTCCATTTCATATTCTCTCCCCCTCCAAAATCCCCCTCGCCTCCTCGCTCCTCCACCAACTCACGCCCTCCTTCCCCGGATACTCATACCTGTCCATACTCTCCGGCTTCATCTCGACACTATACCCCGGCTCCATCGGCGTCACATAGTACCCATCCCTCACCTGACTCGGGTGCCAGAAATGCTCATGCAGATGGTCCACGTACTCCAGCAAACTCTTCTTCCCACTCACCACCACGTAATCAATCGTACTAAGGTGCTGCGTGTACTCCGGCAGGCCCACACCGCCACTATGCGGCACGACGGGCACCCCGAATTTCTTCGCCATGAGCAGCACGGCAAGGACTTCGTTGACGCCGCCGAGCCGGCATGCGTCGATTTGGCAGACGTCGATGGCGCCGGCTTGTAAGAGCTGCTTGAAGACGACCCGGTTCTGGCACATCTCACCCGTCGCGACGCCGATGCCAAGTGGGGCGAGCGCCTGCCGGATCGCTGCGTGGCCGAGGATGTCGTCGGGAGATGTGGGCTCTTCGATGAACCACGGCTTGTAGGGTGCTAGTTCCTTCATGTAGGATATGGCCTCAGGGACGGACCACACCTGCATCGCCCCGCTGTCAGCATCCGCTTCCCATGCACAGTATGTGCCACGCAAATTCCCGCTGGCCGTAACAACGTACAGAAGCACAAGCCGAGAAAGACGAAGAGAAGCACAACACACACCTGATTCGCATCCACCATAAGCACATTCCCCTTATCGTACCCAATCACCCCCCTCGCAATCTCCAGCCTCTCCTTATCCTCCTCCACACTACTCCCCACCTTCAGCTTAAAATGCCGATACCCCGCCGCCAGCGTCTCCTCCAGCAAACCCCTCATCCTCTCCCGCCCATACCCCAACCACCCCGCACTCGTCGTATACGCCGGCACCGCCCGACTCGCCTCCGCCTCCCTGACCCTCTCTCCCTTCCCCCCCTCCCCCTCCCTCAACAGCTGCAACGCCTCCTCCGGCGTCAGCGCATCCGTAATATACCGGAAATCAATGCACCCGACGACCTCCTCGGCGCTCATATCGGCCACGACGCGCCACACGGGCTTTCCCAGAGTTTTGGCCCAGAGGTCCCAGAGCGCGTTGACGACGGCGCCGAGCGCGAGGTGGATGACGCCCTTTTCGGGGCCGATCCAGCGCAGTTGCGAGTCCGAGACGAGGTGGCGCCAGGTTTGGCCCCAGTTGGAGACGAGGGTGGAGAGCGGGCGGTTCAGGATGCGGGAGGTGAGGAGGGTGATGGCGGAGCAGACGAGCTCGTTGCCGCGGCCGATGGTGAAGGTCTGTGAGGGAGTTAGCTTGATCTTGGAACGCTGTTCTAGCTGTTGGGTTTGCAAATGTGGAGGGGGGGGGGGTTATACCATGCCATGGCCGGTGTAGTCGGAGTCTGTGTGCAGGATGCAGTAGGCGGCGGAGTAGTCGCCTGCTGCGTTCATGGCATCGGAGCCGGTTTTGTCGAGGGAGGTCTGGAGATCATCAGCTCTGCCATATTCATCACACGCATACCAGACTGAGGAGGGGAGCATACAGGAAACCTGATATCCCGGGTCTCAGCGCGAGTGATGGTCACCATGGTGGCTTTTTTGATGAAGTAGTCTTCTCGGAGGAGGAACAGTTAATAGAGGAACTGAGGGAACGACGCAATTGGGCATCGTCGGCCATATTTAACTTGATGTTATGGAGTTATTGTTGCGCTGCTCGGGACAATGCCCGTGACAGATCCCCCACTTGTGCGGGGTTCTGATAGGTGGATAAATGATGAGCGCAGATACCGACGAGCCGATGGCTAGGTAGAGTCGCTTAGATGGCTGCACGTTACTTCCAGGTGAACGCACTTGGGCATGACCTGGTATTTCTACGACGATGCCTGCGGTGTACTAAAGGCTTCAAAGCCCGACAAAAGTGGCCGCATGTCTTCAACAACCGAAGTCGGGACAATATCATTTGTCTCCTGACGGCAAACGCCGGTAGAAATACGAGGCAAGAAGTCCTGCAGGTGAGAAGAAAGAGAGGTGGAGTCTGATATGACTGCCGAAGCATCGTGCCCAGCGTTAGATGTAGGTTCCGATTTTCTATGATCATAACCCGATCTCTCTCCGTTACCTTCCAATGAGTGAACAATGAGCTGCTGGAGTGTCCCCGGCAAAATCAGGGTGACCAAGACGACTGCATCTCCTAAGCGCAAGCTTTTCTTTGAAGGGGAAAAGTCTCTCCGTAGAAGCCTCATCGATCAACACGGCAAGCTCAACAGGCAAAGGAAAACGATATGACTTCCTTTCGAAAACCACAAAACCCATGGTGGACCTTTCACCAACAACACTCGGATGACGCAGGTTTGACAGAATTCACGGAAATCTCCAAATAACTGATAAGATCTCTGCTATATACGTCCTGCGTCCAGATCTGCCGTTAGATGAGGTGTAGCGTAATCGAATAAGTAAGAGCGTAGATGAAGGCTGCAAGCAAGTAAGACCGGAAACACAGAAAACGACGGCCCGCGCGGGAGATCCTGGAGTCTCACTCCAGAAGACTCCATCCCATTTCCATCCTATGAGAACCTATCCAAGGCCCTAAACCCTCACACACCCTCCTCGTAACGCCAAAAGACACTTCCACAGAGCGCACCCGCAGAGTAGGCGCATTCAAGGAGATAGGAGGACCGTTCCATCACCGCCACTACCACCCATCACCAATCTCTCCTCATTTAGCGAAACCCCCCAGCCCAATCCTCCTCCCCAAAATCTTCGTCCGCCCAACCTCACTCCGGAACTTCTTCCAGCTCTTCTCCCTCTCCTCCCAATCCGCCATCTGCGCGAGCATGAACTCCCACGTCTTCCCCTCATACCGGATCGCCTCGTCCCCCCTCAGACACATCTCCCTATAGATCCGCTGCGCGCGCGCCTGCGCCGCCGCCTCCTCGCCAACCAGATACGGGTCCTCGAGCGGGTTCACCAACTCCGACGAGAGCTCATCCACCACGCCCTCCGGGAACTCCGGCTCAGGGCCGCCAACGCTGCTGCCATTGCTGCCGGTCGAGGAGGTGGAGCTGGTCGACGACACGCTCCCCGACGACCCGCGCCCCACCGCGATCGGCCTGGGCGTCGTGGCCAGCGTGGTCAGCAGCGCGTCCGTCGACGCCTGCGCCTTGCTCGCCCGCCGCGCGGCGACGGCCTGGTATTGGCGGCTGGCGTGCGAGCTGCGGATGCTGCTCCAGTGGCTGATGTTGTAATTGTGGCTCTCGACGTCGGTGACGGAGCCGTGGGCGCGCGACTGGAAGCCTGGCGCGTAGCGCGGGGATGGCAGGCCTGACCCGCGCGGGCCGCTGGAGGCGGGGATGAGAGAGGGGCGACGGGAGGAGTAGGTTGGGGCTTCCGAGACGTAGGAGGGGGCGGTGGAGCGGATGGAGGCGGTTTCGGGGTCGCGGCGGTAGAGGGGGAGGGGCTCGATCGTGTGGGGGGTGCTGGTGATGTCGCAGCTCATTGTTGCGGGGGGTGTGGGGTTGGGTGCGGGGACGGTGTGATGGTTGATTATGAAATGTTGAATGGGAAGGCCGGCGGCGATGCTGATAAGGGAGTGAGACCGAGAGACAGCATCCAGCACGGGGGACGGCTCGGGACGCAGGAAAGTGAGCGGCAGACGACGCCAAGGAGGGGAGGATAGCAGATCAGAGCAGAGCAGAGCAGAGCCGTAGCAAAGATGCCAAGAAACCAGCGTCCTGTACCAAGCCGTACGCTCAAGTACACTCTAACTAGTGCAAAGCCAGCCCGGAAGGAAAAGAAGGAGAAGAAGAAGAGAAACAGCCTGCGGGCGGGGGGAAAGGCGGGCACTAATAAATAGCACAGCAGGCGCGGAGGTCAGGCACGAAACGATGCAAAGACAGACCCAACCCGCCGGCGCATCGGAAGGGCTCCGCCTAGGACGTCGAAGTGACAGAGGCAGAACGGGAAGGCCGGTTGGCCAGAGACCCAGAGACAGATGCTCTAGAATTGTCAGGATTGTTGCCCACAGGGTGTGCAGGTGTGGAGGCGCGGGTGCCACACACCATCTTCTTGAAATTGCGGGGCAATCGGTTGGTCAGATGCGGAGGAGGCAGATCCTGGAGATGCCGCGCACCGCCACCGAAGCTCGGCAAGGACTGCGTGGAGAGGGGTTAGGCGAGGGATGGATGCCGGTGTGAGATAGGCTGATGATAGGCCGGTCTTGTGATATCAACAAGTTTTGCCATCGAAGACTGTAACTATCGTGGAGTGGTAGATACTGTATGTACTGCTTCGAAGCACATGCCAACAGACGATGATGCAGTGCTTCACGGACAGCATCGAGTGGACACGCGACTCCACTAACCATGCCCTGGCTTTGCCGCTCGCCTGCTCGTCATTGAAAAGCTTCAACAGTTTCTTGCGTAGTGCATCATCATCTCGGTCCAGTGAGGGACCATTACCTCACCGTTGCAAATACCTAGTTGGCCCAGGAGACACCGTCAATCTTGATACCGACGACGGATGCTGGCGGACAATCGTGAAATTGTAGGCACTAGAACTATGGCTGCAGGGGACTTGCCAAGACGCCGGGAAGGCTTTTCCTACTCGTTCTTTAGAGAGTCGCGGTTTAACTAAGTGGAAATGTCAGCGTCCAGTCCACTCAAGCATGTATCTAGACTTAGAGTAGCGTGAATAATTGCACAGTCTGATCAAGGACGAAGGACAGCTCGAGTGCGGTGCAACATGTGGGTTCTTGCCAAATCGAGGTGCAGAGGTGGAGGCGGTAATGTTGCATCGGCAACTCTCGGAACATCACAAGACGAGCACAGCAGGAACTCAACACCACAGTCAACAAAACCCATCCTATATCCCCGAAGCTAGGCTACAAATCCCTAGATCGCAGCGCTCCACCAGCCCACTTCAATCCGCAGACCAGCTGCTGCGCCCCGCCATGCCCAAGAAGGCGCACAAAAACGCCAGCACACACCGCCAAACTTCAAAACGCCCAGATGGAATGGTTCCTCTATGTGCACTGCCAGGGTTTTGCTCTTTTGTGGCTCCATGACTTCGTATGCATCATGATCTTGATAATCGAGAGGGTAAGGTAGCAGCCTCCTCAAACATCACCAAACGACGGATCCTTGACACTGCCGCCTGCATCACCCAGACCAGCGACCGGTCGGTTGTACGACCAGCCTGCGAACTGCTGCTGCATCGTCTGGGAGAGGACGGGGCCGTCGACGTAGGAGTCTGTGGGCGCTTCGGAGGTGAATTCGCGGTCGAAGTTGGCGGTGTCTCTTTGGTCGACCTGATGTCTGTTAGTCTTTCACTGGTAAGACGGTTCTCGAGGGTGTTAGAAACATACCACACTGGGCTTGAAGCTCGGCTCATACTTGCGGTCGAGCAGCTTTCGCCAGTCGATGCTGTGGAAGAACTGATGTGCTTTGATCTCCGCGGCACCGTTGGCTCCCAGCCGCCTCTCTGCATTGCGATCGAGGAGCTTCCTGAGAAGGTCTTCCGCGTATGGCGGGACGATCTGAGGACCGGGGAAATGCAGCTGCTCGGTCAAAATCTTGCGGTACATGTCGTTCGTGTTCTCGTCGTAGAAGGGCGGCAGACCCGTCAGCATCTCGTAGAGCAGCACGCCAAGCGTCCACCAGTCGACGGTCTTGGTGTAGCCGCCTCCTGTCAAGAGCTCAGGCGCCAGATACTCTGGAGTGCCACAGAACGCTGGACCAATGTTAGTACTTAGCGAGTCATGCTTGAAGCAAGCACCTACTATTGGTTCTGTCCTCATCCTTCATGTCCAGCTTGCAGAGACCAAAGTCGCAGAGCGCGATATGGCCAGTGTAATCTAGCAAGATATTCTCCGGCTTAAGGTCACGGTAGATGACATTGAAGCCGTGCAAACATTCAAGAGCACACAGCAGTTCTGCTGCGTAGAATCTGGCCCGGTTGACGTCGAAGCGTTGTTCTCTCTGGAGGTGGTGGAACAACTCGCCTCCATTGACAAAGGCAAGAACGAGATAGAGCTTTTCGGGTGATTGGAAGGAGAACTTAAGAGGCACGATGAACGGGTTGTTGATCTGTGCCAGCACGGACCGTTCAGCTAGTGTGTGTGCGACTTCGGACCGAGAGATGATGTGGGCTTTGCGAATAGTCTTGAGGGCGTATATCCGCTGTGTGTCTCGCTTCCTGTACGACGTTATTAGCCACCATCTCTTAAACGTGACCAGGCATGTGTAACTCACATCACCTGCATGACCTTGCCAAAGCTTCCTTTACCGACAACCTTCAGTAACTCAAAGTCTTCAATCTTGAGAGACTTGGTCCGGTTCTCGACAAATGTGACTCCAACCTTGACAGCACCCGACCCATACTGTACGGTGATCCACTCCGCTCCCATCTGGCCCAGGGTTCGCTCATGCTCAGCACGAGCCGCTGCGGCCTTCTCCCTGTCCTTCCTGCTCAACTTCGGATCTTCCGCGTGCGGTTGAGCCTCTTCAAATCGGGGGTTGAGCTTGCAAATACCAATGAAGATGTCCTCATTCCTGCCTGCGTTTGGAGATGCGTTGGGGTTGCGCACATAGAGCGACACTGAAAGATCCGTGACACGAGACACATCGAACTTGTACTGTGTGGTATCTCCGGCCCACACAGGGTTCTCAGGCGACCCAGAGACAGCATTGATGAACACCTGTTGCTTATCAAAGTCCACCAGCGCATAGGGTAGGTGTCTTTGCGAGTATCGTCCGTGGATGGTGGGAACGGCGTTAATGCCTGCAGATGAAGACTGAGGTCGACCTGAGTTGGCATATGATCCAACGAAGTTGCCCTGACTCCGGGACGAGTTTGGCCTCATGGACCCTGCAACCGAGAAGCCGCCGCCTGTAGCGAGGGATCCCACTTGGTTTTGTGACGAAGAATACGCATGCTCGTATCCAGGCGGTAGGGAGAGCCCTTTGCCTTCCTGTAAGGTGACTATGAGGATACCAGGTTTCAAAGGCGGTGGAGGAAGAACAGCGTTCGCTTCTGAGGCAACTGCGGAGGTCAGCGGCGAAGTGTTAAAGTCCATGTGTGACACATACCAATGCCAATTGAGTCTTTGCTGTCTACACTAGTCGAAGTGCTGAGATTGCTTGTAGGCTTCGGAGTGTCTGGGATTATGGTCGAGGTTGACGACGATCGGCTAAAGGTGTTTGCTAACGGAGCCAGATGAGTCTCCTTCAGTTCTGGCTCGAAGTCAGCATTGATACAGCTGCCGTCACCCAGGTGCGCACGAACTCTTGGTGAGTTTCCAGGACATGGCTGCGATTTGTCTATGTCCTTCGTGGGATAAGGAGAAGTAGGTGGCACAGCGCAAGCACTGTTGGGTTGAGCGAAAATGCGGGCAGAAACCTTGCTGCTTTGACCAGGCAATCGAAAGGACCGAAGTGAAAGAGTGACGACACTTGACTTCCTGAGTCCAATCGCAATTTTGTGAGACGTTCTACAGAGCGGCGTGTGCAATGAGGCAGTGAACGACCCCCGCTGCCGCAGATCACGTGCACGGATCCAGTTGTTGCCGCCTGGGTCGCTACCTCAGGAACAACAGGCGAACCCCAGGACAACGGCAGGGAGGACACGATTCACCACAGCGCGCGATATTCACCCACTGGGCTCGGTGTTCATATGTCTCAGGTGGCAACACTGCCTTCGGAGCAGTTCTGGACGTGTTGTAGACGATCTACTTGTTGCTCCCCCGAAGCGTACTCTTCAGTGAGGGACGCTCTCGAAGTATAAGCGCAAACGTGCCCGCTGGTTCGACCTTACGCGTTGCCACCACTTCGCAGCGACAGTATGGGAG
>JAKLMF010000085.1:0-33620 GCA_022813555.1 Botryosphaeria agaves | reverse complement strand
GCTTTCCAGTCCGTCATTGATTGAAAGGGATTCCAGGACGAAATGAATAGTCAGAACGATCAGTAATGTCACGATTGCTGGCTTGAACGGGCTATCCAGTTCAGGCGCAGCGGTTGTTCGCTCCCGTATGGCCCAGAAGTGTAATCTCTATGCAATCCACGAGTCCAACGAAGCTCTAGATAAAACAATGACAGAAACTGAACTCGAGAACAAGAAGAGAGAGTCGCACGATGCAGTGACCGAGAAATGCATGATCGCTACTCGGCATCTCGTAGATTTTCGAGGAGAAGTTCAAAGGGCGGACGGCTATTCGGCATTGGTTAAGGTACCCCTCCGCACGATGGCCGGCACTACCTTGAACCCCCCTTTCTTACCTTAACCCCCTCCTAACCTGTAGAGGTAAGACGTCTATCTGCTGGTTGGCCCAATTTTACGTGTACTCATCCTCACCCATAGAACACATAGAAACACACATCTATGTAGTCGATTTTAACGTATATTTCGAAGTGATTTAAAATGCAGATATGTCTAGCGCGTACACACAAGACCTAATCACTGCTTTAGAGTTGTAACAGAACTGTATCTGCGGCGGAGGGAGGCGCGGGAGGGGGGTGGGGGGTTCAAGGTAAGAAAGGGGAGTCCAAGGTAGTGGCGGCCAAAGCAAAGCATACAGCAGCGGGCATTCGCTAGTGGTCACAAATGCAAGATGGACAAACATTTTTCCCTTGTGATTTACAGCGATCCTATGCTATTTCGGCATGCCACTACAGAAGCACCACCACAGCTGCAGAGCGCGTTAATTAAACTCCACAACCCTATCCCAGCTTTCTCGCACACGTGCAGAATCAAGCAGCAGCCACTACATCCCCCACAGCCCTAGCCCTTGGCTTCCTAGCATACAATCCCACCACCGCCCCAAACATCTCCCTAACCGGCGGCAGCGCGAACGACGGCCCGACATCAAAAATCTGCGCAAGCTGCTCGGGCCTCACAACCGGCTTATCGTCATCATCAACATCGTCGTTCAGACCTAGGTCCATGTCCATGTCGACATCTTGTCCGGCTTCTGCATCCTCCTCTTCGGTTTCCACAACATCCATGGTGGGAACCGCGTCAAGCGCCATCAAAGCCTGCTCTGGAGCTAGCAGAGAGATCGCCGGTGCGGCTTTGGGACTCAGGATGCGGATTTCGGCGGCGGAATCCAAGGCGATGTAGCCTTTTGCCGCTTGTGCGGGCAACAGGGCAGTTACGACGTGGGGCAATGTCGTCTTATACAGGGGTTCCGACACGCTCGGATTAAACACCGTGACTCTCGACTGCCGTGGACTGGCGTGCTTGTGCTCTGCAGGTTTGGGAAGCGCGACAGCGAAGGTGTTGTCATGAGTATTGACAGCGAGGTGCTTCGCGCGTGCGCTGAGCTTTGTGTCAAGACCAAGACTGTAAACGAGCTCCTCGGTAACGACGTCCCACACGTTGAGCGAGTCGGAGAGGACGACGAGATAGCGGTCGACGAACGCCAGTGCGGCTAGGCCTGCACTGTACAAGCCGGGCTTGGAGTACCGTATCTCGCCGGCAGCGGCGTCGATGAAATGGACCGAGCCCGGGTTGCCACCTGCCGCATAGTCCTGGCTCGCTGCCAGTACAGAGCCGTCGGGTGAGTACGCCAAGCATGCATTCGTCGGCAAGGAAGCTGCTGGGAAGTCGGCGTCCGCATCTAGCGCCGCAGCGCTGCTTTCCAGCTCAATCGCATAGCGGCAGGCCCAGGTCACCAAGCCCTCGCCATGGCTTCCGCGCACGACCGTGCCGTCGTGTAATCTCGTCTTTGGCCTCCAGACCCTGACGAAGCCATCCTCGCCAACAGTAGCGAACCCAACTTCTCTCGGCTCTGCAACCAAATCGAAGACACGGCCAGGAATGAGTCCATCGCAGAAGCTGTGTGGAGCGTCGACCCTCATCTCGAGCGCCCAAAGCTGCTTCTGCTTGTCCCAGGACCAGAACTTCAAGTACACTTCGCGGCGGAGAGTCTGCTCCTCGAGAGCGATACCCTCATCTGTGGCGAGGAAGCCAACGTCTGCGACTGGTGGCACCCACTCTTCGACAGTTGCCAACCATTGCCCAACGTGACTAACCCGCATCATTTTGACGTCCGGTTCCTGCAGCTTTGTCGCTTCCGGCCCGACATTGAAGATGGTGGCGTTGTTGCGGGTCATGGCTTGACGAGATACGTGGCGAGCGGATGAGATATCGTAAGTCTGCAAGTACGGTGCTGGCAAGTGGTCTTTTTGTTCGTCCTTGGACTGCGAGGACGGCACAGCAAGTAGAATCTGATTCGGCTGTAACGGGCTAATTGCAGCCGCGGTCGCGGCATGTAGATCAGAAGCCTCTTCCCTGTTCGGCAATCTTGCTGCATGCTTCTGCGGTTTGCTGTCTTCACGGGTCGACCAACTCTGAGCTTGGATGCCGGCGATATTCGCCTTCGGCTTGAGCTCGCTAGTCGACAGGACCATCACCGAATTGTCCGCCAACTGAACAGCATAGGAAGCTCCAGTGGGGGAGACAACAAGGTTGTCGATGGCGGAAGTAAGATGCGGGAGCTCTTGTCGCCTTCCGGTGTCGAGCTGCCACAATAGAAGCACCGTTTCTTTTCCTCCAGACAGGACGTAGTTACCTGCGCAATATTAGCCTAAGTCGAAAAGTATACAGCAGATCAGTAGCCATACCATCCAATGACCACCTGACAGTGCCAACGGCTTGTCGGTGCCAGTGCAGGATGCGCGGCTTCAAGTCGGCTGCCGGTTCAGAGGCCTTGCTTGCTCGCTCGCTTTGAACCAAATTGTTCAGCAGATCCTCATACACAAAGATCATGCCCTTCGCGCCGCCAATCACGACATCCAAGGTTTGGTCTGATGATAGGGCCTGAATCTTTTGCTGCGGCTTCTTCGCTTTCTTGTTAGAGTTTCGCGTGCCAGCCATAGCGTCAAAACAAGTTATTTGCTCCGTACATTTGAGATCTCGCCAAGTGTACTTCAACTCTTGGAGGACAGCATCCCCAGGCTTCTCGATACTGCCAATGACTAGGACTCCACGGGAAGCTGCAACGATCATCTTACCACCAAGAAGTACTTGGAATGACCGCAGAGCCGTTCGCGTCTCAAAAACTGTGACATGTTCAGTCTTAGAAGCCTCGGAGCCGCTCCTGAGATTGTGCGCAGTGATTAAGCGGCGCGTGCCTTTGTCCGGGATCTGTGTAGTTCCTAGGGTATATACCGTGTCATGAGAAGATTCTTGGGATGCGGAGGTTGCTAGGCCATGAATTCGGATGTCAGTGTTCCACCGGCCGAGCTCACGCCCCTCTAGCCAATCCCAAAGGACTATGGATCCCGAGGACGTAACTCCATAGACATGGTTAGGGGTGACCTTCGATAAGGCAAAGCCGGATATGCTGCCGCCGGATATGCTGCCGCCGGATTTGATGGGAAGTGTTCGCACAAGGAGAGATGTTGAGATAGAGTAGACAAGCAGTGATCTGTCATTCGCAATGATCAAGTACCTATATTCTTAGCCTAGCCCAACTCCCTCTTACAGCTTGAAGAAGACTCACTTCTCGTCTTGAGTGAAGACAGGATCTGTCTGAAGGAAACGTCCTCCAACGGGATCAGACACGACCCATGCAGTCGATGGCAACTTCGCTTGCTTCGCATCCTTCACTTTGTGCTTGCCTAGCATAATATCTGTCGCAGCAAGCTGTTTTGAGGCTACATCCGCCCTCACTGAAGCAGCTTGAGGTTCGCCAGCCTCCAGAGCCTTAGACTGTTTGTTTTTCTCGTGTCTTGCCCAACGATGCCGTGACTTGCGCTTCTTCTCCAAGCCATCACCTTCCGGAGGTACCTCTGCCGTTGTGGCAGCAGTAACCGTGGTATCTGCTGGAGGGTTGGTTTGTTCAGACTTGCTGTCCGGTGCTCCCACCTCAGAATCAGCATCTATCCCGGTCTCCTTGCCTTTGCCTCGCTTCCTTTTGCGCCGCTTCTTCGATTCCTCGGCCTCTTCATGTGTTTCTGGCTCTGCGGGCGCATTGTCGCCAATCCCTCCATCTGTACGAGCATCCACCGTTCCAGTCGTGGGTGCTTCAACGGGGGTTGTATCTTGGTGGTTCAGCTCTGAGGCGCCCTCAGCCTCTTCGTTCGCGGCTCCTGCAGCCTTGTCCTTGTTCCGTTTCCGCGGGCGTGATCGCTTCTGGTGCTGTGGCTCTGATATTCCGCTCTTCGCAGGTGTTTCTGACACTTTCGGCGCTGTTTGGGAAAGCGACTCTAGATCCTGCCCGGCTGATTGGCCTCCATCAACGGCAATCTCTGATGCTGACCCATTGACTCCAACTCCATGCTCTTCCTTCGTAGGAGAAATCTTGATCCGCTTTGCACTATGCTCGCTCGAAACCGGTTCTTCCTTGGGTTTGCTCGATCCATTTCCCCTCTTCCGTTTCGTACGAACTCTTTTCACTTCTTCCGACATGTTTGATGTATTCGAAATCCTTAGCGGGCGTCGAACAATCAAAGGTCGGATTGTATGGTTGCCCGGAGCATATGCCAGACATTTTTCCTACAGCGGCGACGGAGTTCTTCCGCGGCCGACAGTTTCTCTGCCAGCCTTGGCCGCCATTGAAGTGAAGAAGGTGAACTCCTTCCACAACACTCCGTTACAGCACTCCTAACCCCGCGCGCTGGCCTTCCACGCAGCAGAACATTGCCCTTTCAGACCTCCGAAAACTCCAGATCACAATGATTATTCCGATCCGGTGCTTCTCCTGCGGCAAGGTACATGACGAGCCTTAGCAATTTTCATAGCGTTTTGCGCCTCAGCTCACACAGCCGACACAGGTGATCGCGGACTTATGGGAGCGCTATCTAAAGATGATCGAGGAGGAGCAGATGGCTGACGGGTACTCAACATCCTTTCCCAGCGCCGCGACAAGCGCACTCGTTAACGAAACCTAGAGAAGCCATGGATCAGTTACAGCTCACCCGGTACTGCTGCCGACGCATGATCATGACACACGTGGACCTCATTGAGAAGCTCCTCCGGTATGTATAGTGTACACCAGTATAGTGGCGGACAGTAGCTTACGTTGAGACAGGTATAACCCGGCCGAGAGGGATCTTACTCGCAATACACAGCGATGATTGCAGCGCGTTATTGTTTCAGGAGTTAGGGTGTGGAGAGAATGTATAGGATGGCATAGCGGCAGGCGTTGAAGTGGTATAAAGGGATTATTCGGCTGAACAAAATCCTTTATATGAGGAGTCATCGTACGGTATCATAGGAATATATAGGAATGGCTTCTTCTCATCTTATGCATATACAAAGCGTATATATCGATAATTGTGAGGCGCATGTTCCAGCTGCTCGATGGTCCGGTGGTTGTGATAAACTCCCCTGTGCTTCTCCACAAATGACCTCTGCATACGCCCTACTCATCCATCTGCCAAGCATATTCCAGTTCCCCAATTCTCTTTTTCCGATTCCTCGCCTCGAACCACTCCTTCTCAAACCCATTACTCCGATCCACGCCATCCCACCTCCACCCCGGCCTGATCCCATACCGATTCGGCGCCGCCGGTCCCTGATATGTTTTCCTCCCCGTCTTACTCCCACCCCCACCACCTCCCCCCTTCTTCGTGGTCAGAAACTGCGCAGCCGGATCATTCCACCTCTCCCGATCCCTCAACTCGTCGTTCAACGCCTCATCATCCGCATACCTCGCAACCGTCATGACCTTCGCATCCTCAAGCTGCTGCCTCCTCAGCGCCGCCTCCCGGCGCTGGACATCCCCCTTCAGGGCCTCGCGCTCCGCCTCCGCCTTCGCGGCCTCCTCGTCCGCCTTCTTGCGCGCCGCCGCCCGCTGCATGGCGACGTTGATGATGCGCCCGGAGGCGTCGCGGTATATGGTCTCCGAGTGCTTGCCCCCGGCTCCGGAGGCGTTGGCTTCGGCCGCCTTCTTGCGCTCGATCGCGGCTTTCTTGGCCATCTGGGCGGCCATGGAGGAGGCGGTTTGGAGGCCGGCTTGTGCACCTGAGTCCATCAGCTGGACGTCGGTGGTGTCATCGCCTACGATTTCGGGCCCATCGTCATCGCCGTGTTGCGCGGCGGACTTCTCGAACTCGGCGGATGCGATTATGGCGTCCGCGGCTAACTGGTCTGCGTTATTGGGGGCGGCGCTGCCGATGCTGGTCCAATTATTCTTTTTGGATTTGCGGAATTCGGCTGTGCGGCCGGTGACTGGGAGGATCTGTTAGTCAAAGCGGTCGCGCTGTATGCGTAGAAGAGAGATGAGCACTTGTGAGGGGTGTATCATCGTCATCTTTGTTTGCTGCTGCGTTGTTCCAGCCTAGAGCGTCGTCGTCGGCGATGGTGAGGCCTGCGGAGGGGTCTGCAGCGCCTTTCCGTTTCCGCTTCTTGCTCTTCTTCTCCGTTGAGGTGTCGGCGGTAAGGTAGTTCTTTGCTAGGTAGTCTGCGAGTGACATGTTGTCCAGAATGCTGGACTTGCTTCAGCACATGCGGCTTGTGTGAACCTCCGTCGACATTCGTGTTTAGACATCCATCAAACATGCCAAGAACAAGATGAATCGGTCTCCGCCGCAGGTGTGACTGGGCAGCAAGCGCATCCAATGTGATCACAGCACAGCATGGCGCGCAGTGACGAGGCTGCCGCATGGTTCGCAGCAGTGTATCGAGCAGTGCAAGAAATCCCGCCTGGACGAGTCACGTCTTATGGTCATATAGCGTGGCTGGTTGGAAAGCGTACGTTCTGAAGCATGAATGCGGCCCATTCGGGGACGAACGGCTGAGAAGAAGCACGTAGCGGAATGCCCAAGGTCAGAGACTCTGTTGTCACATAGATCAACCAGTCGAGCTCCATGGTGACCGCGGGAACGTCCAGACAAGTTGGCATCTGCCTCAAGCACTTGCCATCACCACCAACCGACAACAGCACCAGTGTCCGCTGGCATAGCGGAAACGTGCCCTGGCAGAGAGTCATCAACTCCAAGGGTTGCATCAGCCTCAGGTGAGCTGGATGTTTGGTGGACGTCACTCCGAGACTTTCCGTCAGGCTTGTTGACACAGACAAAGAGGCGCTTCAGGTGCCAGCAATCAAGCCGCCGCTCTCAGGCGCGAAGGCGTGCACGTGGACCGAGGAAGTCTGGGAGAATACATGATCGATCTGGATACGTACGGCTGGTTTCCAGACATCCTCCCGAGCGAAGCTGCTGAGTTGAGCGACGAATCGGACAGTGGAGATGCGGGCAGTTGAGAGCTATGGGATGTTGGTATGACAGGCTTGGCTACAGAAATCCCCGGCGCGTCGACCGACCACTCTGGCGGTGTCGTGAGAAAATTCGTGTCGGTATTTCGACGGACCTGCCTTACGGCGCCTCATTCATCGCTAAGTTGATCTTCGCGGAGGCGGGGGTGGTCAGGCGGAAGGCGAACTGAGGCGCGAGGCTTGCAGTCTGTTCCGGGAGTGCAGTCGACATCATCTTCGGCTTCTTGCTTTGTATCCAGGTAGCTTGTATCATACAGATCTACCTAGGCATGACGACAATAGTCATCGTGGGGAGTGAAGCCAGCGAACTCCCTGCCGCGTGATGAGACATGCAAGCAAGCTAGACAGCTTCCACCACCAAAACCTGTCTCATTCACCACCATCCCCAACCTGCTCCGCCATCAACGTCAGCAGGGCAGACGATGGCGCCGGATAAGCCAGCCATGGCCAGGAACGAACACGGGCGCATGTCGCGGCCTGTGCCACGCTCTTATCAACAAAGCCGCCCATGACTGCGACCTGCTTCCCCTCCTTTGTTCTGGATGTCCCTAGAGATAACATACATATATAGCTACCGGGTGCCCTTTGTTTGTTTTTCTCGAACGCATCATTGTGATACCTGACTACCTCATCAGCAGGGCCTTCTTGCCGCCTACGCGGCTGGAAAGACAGCGATTTCTCCTTCCTTCATTACTCACTGCTGTCTGAGTCAAACAGCTAAGCACTTGCGCCTCATTCTACTGAAGGACAGTCATACTTCCTTCATTTACCTAAGCAGCACCATACCTTTCCATTTCCTTCGTTTGCCTTGGACCTATACACTTCACTCTCCCCTCTGACCTTCACCTGTCCAAACCACTCGATCGACCACGCTTTGCGATCAATACTCATCCACCTCCTCCGTGCTCGTATTTGCGATACATTCCACAGAGATGGCTTCCGAGCAGACCTTCTCCACCAACGATCTCCGCAGCGGCTCAGTTGAGCACAAGAGGTTCTACGAGAACAAGCACAAGTGGGCCCTAGGCCAGGCGACGCCTCGCGGCCGGGTTGCAGATGGCAGCGTGAGGCCGGCACGGCTAGCGGCAAGGTTATTACCACTTCGTAGAGAATCTATATAGAGTGACGCCTTGCTGACTGTTTGCGCAGGGTTCAGTCTCCCGCCCGGCGGCCCGTGGGCAAGCAAATCGCCATAGTCGACCCTTCCGTAAGCCTGCCGAAGATGGCTCGCAAGCACGACACCGTCAACGAGCAGTACACCAGTGGCGAATCCTCAGCTGATGAGGACGTCGAGGAGGCCTCTGCCGCACCCGAGCCAGACGCCGAGATCACGTACTCCTACGACGCTCAGCATGGTCCCAGCCAGGGCAGCCAAATCTTGAGCATGGCCTTGGCAAAGGCTGTTGAGCGCTTTGAGAATCATGCGACCGACAAGCTTGTCAAGGAGGAGTACGAGGTGTTGGACAACGCTGGCGAGTCGGTAACCAGCGGCAAGCCACGCCGGACCAAGGCCGCTGCTGCCGCTGAGGAGGATGACTATGAGTTTGTCTGAACGGTTCGCTTTCCAAGTCGGCGTAGTGTTTGGTTCGGGCATCACGGTTCATCTGGGTTACACCATTATGGCGTTGAGATGGTAGCATCCGTCACTTTCGTGGGAGGACTTTCTGGGTAATGGGGCATCATGAGAGGAGCATCGGCGCTCTTTGAAGATTTGAAAGGCCACTTCTACTTGGTTATGCGCAGGCGTAGGCATGGGGAGTTGTACACACCCTGACTTGTTGATACCCTTTGATAGTGAATACGTACCGTTCATACATACGTTGATTCGTCCGTCGTGACTCCGCAGGCAGGATTAAGCTGGGATGGAAGCGATTGGCATTTGACAGCATGGGCTTACGTCACGGCAGCCCCTCTCCGCGCGTCTCACCCTGGCGTATGGCATCTCCATTCGATGCCGTGCCTGAGATACTAGTACAAGCAAGGGTACCATCGCCGTCTTCCTTCATCTTCTTCGTGTTCCCCACACCCTCACCACCATCCTCCATTCATTGATACCCGCGCTTTCCACTCTTTCCTCCCTCCTCGGCAAGATGCCTCGTCCACTATGGATGCTCCGTATTCAAGCCCAGTTCTGGCGGACGCTGATGAAGATCGGCATGGTACTGCATCGACTAGCACGTCCACGACCTCCAAAGCCAGACTTCATTCGCACCGTCACCGCCAAAGTCTCTCCGCGAAAAGGAGATTTCGATCTAGTATTCTATGTCCCACCAGACTACAAAACTCAAAAACGCTTGCATGACCGCAAGTATCCTCTAATCATCAACTTTCACGGAGGAGGCTTCACACTGGGCAAAGCTACAGACGATGCGCGCTGGTGCGGTGTAGTTGTGGAAGAGGTCGGCGCAGTGGTCTGTAGTGTCAACTACCGTCTCGCACCGGAGTTCCCCTTCCCAACCGCTGTCGAAGATGGCGTCGACGCAATACTCTATCTCGTCGAACATGCCGCCGAGCTGAATCTTGATCTGGACAGAGTCGCTATCAGCGGCTTCTCCTGCGGCGGCAACATGTGCTTCTCGGTACCGCTGCGCCTGCAAGAAGAGTTCCTAGGGGGCATCGACAAGCCAGGCCCCAGCACAAGCCAGGAAGCGCTCGCAGTACCGCAGCGACCGCAGTTGCAGCGGGCGATGAGCAAGGGCAGGATGTTGACAAAAGTGCAGACAGAGATTACCATCCGCGCCATCGTGGCATGGTACCCGAGCTGCGACTACACCCAAACGCGCGAGCAGCGCAGAGCGACATGCTCGCGCAAAGATCAGGAACTACCGGCTATTTTCACTGAGCTGTTCGACGACTCCTACCTGCAGCCGCCGACGATGGATATGGGGAACCCATATCTCAGTCCCGGGAAGGCGCCGGACTTCATGTTGCACGGGCTGCCGGATGATATCATCCTGTTCTGCTGCGAGTGGGATATGCTGCTGGCAGAAGGCCAAGCATTTAGGGACAGGCTGCAGAACGAGATCCACAAAAATGTGTGGTATCATATGGTGAAGGGCGTGCCGCACGGGTGGGACAAGGCGCCGAACCCCATGAAGTGGACCCCAGGAGTCAAAGAGCATTATCAGGACGCTTGCAAAGAGTTGAAGAGGGTCTTTAGACAGAGGCATCTATCTACGATCCAGAGCATGGCTGGCTTAGAGGAGTAGACACATTGGACACGCTTGGTTTACTAGCATGGCGTCGGAAGGTGTAGATTGGCGCTGGCACACTTTATATTTAGTATGAACATACACATTGAGTTTGTCTTTGCATTGAAACTGCAACTACCTTGCACCAATGTGCTTCCATTCGACCTTGATGCAGCTGTGAATGGTTGTTTACACACTTCCCATTTCTAGCTCTCGCTCCACCCTGAAACCTGCTGCTTTCTGATGACGTACGCGGGGCTAGATTCACTTCCCAGTGTTTGTTGCAGACGGCCAACTTCGACCACTGAGCAGTCATCTCCTTGGACTACCTCACTTCTACGTCTGTCCGGAAGACGTCTACCTTACTCCTTCCCATGTATGTCCCTTCAATCGAGTGCACCCCCTAGGATTACTGCTCCGCGAAGATTCACGAGGATTTACAACGCCATGGCTTCCCACGGGCCCAAGAGCCATGCGTTGCAGACGAACATGGATGTCGATTATGTGATTAGCTACAGATTTGCAACCACGAGTATGAAGTTCTTCCTTGTATCTTGCTTCCCTCGCATCCTTGGGGTCTAACGTATCCCAGACAAGCAAGAGGCTGTAGCACAGTTCGAGAAGCTCGTCCAGGGGCTCGCCCATGTCGGCTTAGCTACAGAAGTCCGGAATGGAGACAAGCACTCGCTGCTCGTGTTCACCAAGGTTGCTTCTCAGAAGCATCTGTACGGTGAAGTATACAGATCCAGGTCAGCCAAGCATGCTCCCCATTGTTCCAAGCGTACGGCTACTAACCACAGAGCAGGGTGAAGGACTGGATCCATGGCGTGCGTACCGCAGCACCCGAGAAGGAGATGCGTCGTGTCCTGGAATCTGAGCCGCTCCACGAAGCCGAGCGACTACGCATCATCTACCAGCTTATAACCAACCCCGAGTCGGAAGGTGGAGCAGGCATTACGCCCAAGGAGGGCGAGTGGAAGGGCGTGGAGTCCATCTTCGCGCTGCACGACCATGCGTACAACAAAGAGTGGATCAAGAAGTGGAGCACGCAGTATCTGCTGAAGCCTGAGGACATTGACGCTATCAGGGACCGGCTGGGTGAGAAGGTAGGGTTGGCGATGCTGTCACGTCTCTCATTACAGATCTCGTTGACCGTAATAGATTGCCCTCTACTTTGCGTTCACGCAGTACTACTTCACCTGCCTCCTGTTCATTGCAGCCTTCGGGTTCTCAGCGTGGGTGCTGCTAGGCCACTACTCTTCCCTCTACGCCATTGTCAACGGGCTTTGGTGCATCATATTCACGGAGTACTGGAAGCATCAGGAAGTTGACCTTGCCGTGCGCTGGGGTGTACGCGGAATCTCTCGTATCGAGACCAAGCGAAAGGATTTCAAGCATGAGAAAGAGGTTACGGATCCAATCACGGGAGAAAAGCAGCAGATCTTCCCTGCCACCAAGCGCCTACAAAGGCAAGCGTTGCAGATACCGTTTGCCATTGCCGCAGCACTGGTTCTCGGCAGTCTGATCGCTACCTGTTTTGGCATTGAGATCTTTATTTCCGAAATCTACAACGGACCGCTGAAGAGCATACTAGTAAGTGTGATGAATATGACGGGGAAGATTTGGCTAACGAGCATAGGTCTTCTTGCCCACTGGTATCTTGACTACGGTTATGCCAGTTCTGACAGGCACCCTCACTAACTTCGCGACACGGCTCAATGAGTACGAGAACTACGAGACCGATGGAGCATACGAGACTGCTCTCACACAGAAGATCTTCGTCCTCAACTTCATCACCTCCTACCTCCCCATCTTCCTCACGGCATTCGTCTACGTCCCCTTCGCCAGTCTGATCGTGCCCTACCTCGACATCTTCAGCCTGACGGTGCGCCCCTTCGCCACGCACGAGAAGCAGCTGAAAGCTCCGCAGTCCGGCTTCTCTATCAACCCGGCCCGCCTCCGCAAGCAGGTCATCTACTTCACCGTGACCGCCCAAATCGTCAACCTCGCCCTCGAAGTCATCGTGCCCTACCTCAAGCGCCAAGGCTTCATCAAATACAAACAAATCCAAAGCAGCCGCGCCGAGGCACGCGCCAGCAACAGCAAGAACACCACCAGCATCGACGTCTCCGCCGCCGCCGACCTGCCAGAAGAAGCAGACTTCCTCGCGCGCGTGCGCAGCGAGGCCGAGCTCGACGTCTACGACGTCACCACCGACCTGCGCGAGATGGTGGTGCAGTTCGGCTACCTGGCGCTGTTCAGCGTCGTCTGGCCGCTGACGGCGTGCTCGTTCCTGCTGAACGACTGGCTCGAGCTGCGCGCCGACGCGCTGAAGATCTGCGTCGAGATGCAGCGGCCCATCCCGCGCCGCGCGGATACCATCGGCCCCTGGCTGGATGATCTGAGCTTTTTGGCGTGGGTGGGGAGTCTGACGAGTGCGGCGATTGCGTATCTGTTCAGTAATGATGGGATGGGGCCGGATGGGACGCCGAAGGGTATTCAGGGGTGGGCGCTGCTGCTGAGTGTTTTTGCGGCGGAACACCTCTTCCTCATTGTGCGGCAGGTCGTGCGGATTGCGATCTCGAAGATCGATTCGCCGGGCCGGCAGAAGGAGAGGCGGGAGAGGTATTTGGTCAGAAGGCAGTACATCCAGGATAGTCTTGCGGAGATTGAGAGGATGCCGACGATGGGGGATGCGGGGGCGGATTTGCAGGAGATTGGACGGAATACGCTGGAGGAGGAGGCTAGATATGCGGCGTATGCGCGGCCGGAGGAGAGGTTCTGGGGGAGACAGAGAGGTTGGCGGGAGGCGGCTCAGGTGGGGAGGGGGCTGATTGAGCGGGCGCCGGTGGATGAACCGAGGAGTGGGGAGAGGAAGAAGGAGTTGTGATGGCCTAATGGCGGGAGAATGAGGGAGCTTTTGACGGAAGCAAGGAGATAGGCGGGCAAAACGTGCTTCATCGAAGCCGGTGGATCGGGGGTGATGTATGGTTTTCTTGGACGGTGCTTGATTTGGAAGCACTGCTTCCACAGTGTTAAGGAAGAAGTGGACATTACGACAATGAACTATGATACTTCTGCTGTATGGACAATCAATATCACCTTTCAAAAACATCCATCTTGCTTTATCCTCACAAGTCGCGTGTTCTGAAAGGGTGTGACGTATTCACGCGATCGTGTAATCTTTCTCACGTCCTCTTCTCCCTTTCCGCTCCCATTTTCAATTTGGCAGTCCTCGGTCTCTGCAAGATCAAACTCAGAGCCTACCCGCTTCATCAACTTGGTTGCAGAAGGAGTTCCTGACCCAATATACAAGTGAACACGGCACTCAAACGAACGCGAATCGAGGTGAATGTCCTCCGCTGTCTTCAGCAAGCTCTCCACCAGCACCGCTCTTGCAGCCCAGACTCGACTTTCAACCACACCCAGCCGACCGCCAGGATCTGAATAAGAAACAGCCAACCATTTGGCTTGTGGCATGTGCAGCAGCGGTATCGTGATCGCGTCGGGTTGGAATATTCGTCGACGTGTACATCCACACATATCGGTCGGAAGATAGCGGTGTCGGACTGGATTCAGTCACAATGGCTGTTTCCGCTTCCTGGACGAGCCCAGTAAGATCCAACCGACTGGATATAGGTTCCATAACTCTGGTAGACAAGATCCGAGGACACACCGACAAACCACACGTTGTCCCAGGGTTAACGGTCGAGCCCGACCCTGAAGCCTACCCCACCGACGGCCACGACCTAGGCAACGCCAGCGGTCTTGTAGTCGTAGCAAGGTCGAGCGAAGGACCAACAATGGGAGGTGTCGCCGAAAACATGCGGCGTGACTTCGAAGCTCTGCTCGAACACATACATCTTTTCCCAGCGGCTAGGGGAGCCGACGTGGCCAGCTCTTCCTATTGGACGATTTGCGAACGGAAGACAGCACATATGCAGCAGCAAAAAAAATACATCTCTTGCTTCCAAGGAAAATCAATATTGCTTAGATCAAAGTTGAAGAAAGATTCACCTCAGTACACGGAATACGTGCTATTGACTACAGACCTACACAGTACAGCGAATCACAGATGTACTCTATCTGATCATGCAGACTCTAATCACGCGGTGGATGGCAGTTACCCTAGCTGAGTTCGAAGAGCTGGTCCAATTCGAAAAAGCAGAACTGAAATCTGATCCTGGCGGCTTAGCCAAAATCACCAGCCAGGGCCACTTCCGATGCCCGCGAACGACACAGTGCCGAGTGGTACCCACACGATTTTCATCACCGCGCTGATGAGAAGGCCATTGGACAGCCAGGTTGTGCTCGTCCTTCGGGGCATAGATGCTGGAACTGTGAAAATTGCGTACTGGGTCGACTTCCGCAATCACTGGTACCGGGAGCGCGGCTTAAGCTTCCAACTCTGTAAAGTCAAGGACGGGAATACAGTCTTCACGGACCATTACCTCCCGCCGATACGTGGCAAGTGGTGCCTGCATGTGAGCCTAAACAGGCTTATCGCGGTGTTCCAAGGACGTGTTGCCCCTTCACCAGCGGAATCGGGCGTGTTGGCAGAATGGCACGAATCTTGGGGTAGGTGACAGAGTCGGGGAAAACTGGTCCTCGAAAATCACGGCATGACTGTCGACGGTGGAACATCTCCGAAGCAGTCTGTCTCGGCACTTTGAGGTTCAGGACAAGCGTCATCCAGGTGAGGTGGTTGGGTCTGCGGAGAGCCAGTTATCTCTGGGAGCATAGGCAATAGCTCTTGCATAGTCTCCGTCTTTACCCTTGTTCTTGTTGTTGCCCCCATTCTTGTTATTTCTGAGCGATTTTGTATGTGGTTTGTCATTATTGCGGTTCCTTACGAAGCTGGCTGTTGCGGAACTCGACTGTCATCTACTCCTATTCCAAATCGGTCTTTGAACGGCGACGAGCAGCTTCAGGGGATGTTGCCGATAATCGTCATCGTTTTGGATGAGGGCGACCAACTACAGTAGGTGGTGTTGCGTTCAACATTTTCGTTTACCTATGAAAAGTCCGTCACTTTGATTGGGAGGTCTTCCACGATCCTGAGTCTAATCTAGATTCAGCTTTACCAATATGTTAAGGACCCAACCACTACCGTGAACATCAACTTACTAACTCACAGAAATTTATAGTGATGAGCATCAGTAATAGGAGAACATCCTCATTGGTTTCCGCCAACGGTGAGCTTCGACGTTTAGCAATGAAGCGCCCTCCAGCGTTGTCTACCGCTGCTGACCATCATTCTGCTACCGCCTGTAGGCTTCCGGTTGGCTTGGGCAGGCTGGAAGGGACATCGGAGCCAATCGTTCCTTGCTGAGTGTTTGACTTCTTCTTAGAACCTGATTTTCGACCCGCTTTGAGAACTACCGGGGCGCCAGTCGCGCTGTCGAAAAGGCCGTTGGGCAGCTTGAGCTTTCTTTCTTGGTAGTCCTTAAAACTCCGTACCTCGTCCCCGTCCAGTTGCTCTCCGGCCCAATTAGGGTCAGTCCTGTCGAGGTCGAGGCCGGTATTGGCGCTCTCATCCTCGTCTTCGGGAACCAAGTGGAATTCACCAGTGTATGGTGCTAAGGCGTCTGCATTTTTTTATATTTTTTTTGCATTTTTGATTTTATGAGGAGAGGAACCATGGGGGTTCCGAATCCACGGCGTCATCGTTGCTTCTCTCTTGAGTCTGATGTCCCTCATCTCCCGCAAAAGAATATAACATTCGAATATCGTCTACAGTCACAGCAGCTCGGCCTGCCGGTCTCAGCACGTGGTTCACGACGCCGTTGTCCGTGGAGGTGGCCGTTCTCAATGGGTGAGCCATGCATGAGCGAGCTCTAGGTTGGATTGGAGTGGACAAAAGCTCATAGAGCCAAGATTTCTCGTGGTAATGACAAAAAGACCCTACGAGAGATCTTCTCTCACACGCAAGACGGGACACAGCGACATAACAATAACTGAGGGGTTTTCCAGTCTCTCATAGAGCAAAAAAGCTCCTATATATACATTTCTTCTCATGTCTAGATCCCTACTGCAGCACATCATCACGTGCCCGCCCTATGGTTTTGAGTCGCGCAAAGAACCAGCTCAGCGGCCCCCCCAGCAAAACGAGCAAGAAGCCAGATCCAGCCCAGATAACCCCCATACAAGTTTACAGCCGTATATCAATACAAATCCGCACCTCATCGTCAATAACTCTCAAACAAATCATCCAGCTCGTCGAGCTCGACGTTCTCAGGGCTCTTAAGTTCCGTCCAGCTCCACTTCTCCTCCATCTTGACATCCTCCTCCTCCCTCCTCGAGTCCAGCGCAAACCCCTTGACGTGCGACATGTCGAGTCCCAGCTGCGGCCGGAGCACAGGACTGCTAGCGAACGGCGCGCCGGCGGACTGCAGCAGCGGCGGCGCCATGAGCGCCAGCAATCCATCCGCCTGCCCGAACAACGCAGCGGCGGCCTCGCTGTTCCGGAGCGCGGCGCTCTCCTCGCTCTCGTCATCGTCGCCCTCGATGCTGACGCTGATGCTCATGGCGTCCTCGGCGGCGCTGACGCTCGGCGCGGCCAACGACGAGGCCGGCGGCGTGGCGTCGACCGCTGTCTGGCTGCGGCTGCGCTGCTGCAGCGAGCTGGCCGTCTGCGTGAACTCGCGCTCGTCGCGCTCCAGCGGCGGGCTGACGGCGCGCCGGTTATGCGCCATGTTAGTCGTCGTAGGCGGATGAGTGCCGTCGCGGATGAGCGGCTCGCGGCCGGAGAAGGACGCGCCTGGGCCTACGGACACGCTGTCGTCTTCCAGGTCTGGCGAGGAGAGGTCGATTTCGGGAGAGGGGGAGAGCTGGCTGCGGGCGCGCGCGTCGCTCTCTTCTTCCTCTTCGTCTGCGGCAGAAGACAGGGAGGGAGAGATGATGCGGTTGGCAGTGTTTGGTAGGTCGACGGTCTCGGGGAAAGCCTGGCGCGGACAGGTCGTGAGGAAAAAGTAGATTCTGCGTGGGTGCGTGCCGACGAGCTCCTTGGCGAGAGGGCAGGGTGATAGTGCACCCCATGTTCGACGGAGGTAGGTTGCGAGGCGCGAAGAGATGATGGCTGACGGGTTTGCAGAGCTGCGCATAGTGTTAGCATGAGCTGTCAGGGGCTTTGTCATGATCGCGATGTTAACTGACCTCTCAACAATAGGCAGCGTGTTAGAAAGAACGGCAGCAAGTTCCTTCAGCAGATGAGGCCTGTTGCCAGTCTTCTCTAGCTGCTCTATCACTCCAACAACTATGTCATCGTCGATACCCTGAGTATCGATCTTGAAGTTGCCTGCCTCGCTGGGAGACGGTGGCGGGGTATGCTCCGCCACGCGACCTGTGCTCTTCGACGGCTCATCGCGAAATCTAATAGTCGATGTCCTTGGTGAGGTCTCGGGTGGAGGAGAGGCGGAAGTGGTCGTGTGCGATCGTTTGATCCTCTTCGAGGGTGGCTGTTGTTCGCCTGGTGTGG
Source organism: Botryosphaeria agaves (assembly GCA_022813555.1). Classification (NCBI taxonomy): domain Eukaryota; kingdom Fungi; phylum Ascomycota; class Dothideomycetes; order Botryosphaeriales; family Botryosphaeriaceae; genus Botryosphaeria; species Botryosphaeria agaves. The sequence continues at coordinate 15,634 of JAKLMF010000085.1, read as the reverse complement.
CGGTCGTAGGCGGTGAGCGGTGAGATGAGGATCGCGAGCTGTTCGGTAGCTGGATACCCAGCGAAGGCAACGACAGCGACTTTCGTCTCGTGTTGTAAGGCATTTTTGTCGCGTTTGCCCTGTTGTTATAGATGTCGAGTTGATGGAGATGTTGCGATACAGTGGGAGAGCTCGACTAGGTTGCTCCACGCCGAGCGCCGGGGATAGCGATGTGCAGCTGGATAGTTTGTTGTCTCAGCGGCGGAAGAATGGCGTCGCTGGGTGTGGTGCGGATGCGATTGGTCGCGGGCTGCACACCGGAATGCAGAGGGTCAGGCTGGTCCTTGCTGAGTGGTCGAGCGGTAGGCAGGTATGCAGGTTTTCGTCGCGCACCGCAGGCGGCACACAATAATCTGCTGAAAATGTGACTCGACCTTGCAGCAAACGCGATGGACGGTTGCAAAGTTGCAGAGGCGAGTCGACGAAGTTGCTGGGTGGTTGTTGTCGTTGTCACTTTTCGAAGAAAGAGTCGCCCTTGGCCCTTTCTCGCCTCGCGCGTACGTAAACTAGTTGACAGCTCGGAAGCGTCCGGCCACGAGCTTTGATTGGCCGGTGGGGGCAGGTGATGGGTCAACGGGTGCTGGAGTGGGAGACGCTGTCTGCACGGCAACAGTGAACCCGAACAACGATGGAACAATACCAGAGACACGTTGGTGAAAGATAGAGGGGGAGATGTTGGTGAGAAGGAGTTGAGGTGACGGAGGGATGAAGCGAGGCAGGCGTTTGAGAGTGATGTCCCAAGCAGGAAGTAGCCTAATAGCGTAGTAACGCAAGAATGCGCGCGAAGCGTCACCCAAGTCGCATGAACAGCTCCAGGATCTTCACCAGTTCCCTATTTTCGCTGCCTCTCCCTCGGCCCGTGTAGGAGCTTTTTTTGTCATCCGTCCCGCCGTGCTTTGTCTCTCTCTCCCTTCGCTTCGTCAAGGAACTGCACAGCCATCATCCTGCCAGAAGCCGCCCAGCCCGTTTCCGAGTCGGTGGCATGACGCTGCTCAGAGATCTCGCATCACCTGCACGCTGCCCCCTTGTCCCTGTCTCTGGCAAATCACCACGCAGCGACGTGAGCCGGATCGCCGTGTGATTCCCAGCACCCAAGAGAGCCCCTGCCAGTCACCTCCTAGTCAGGCCTAGCACAATGGACGGCAGCCGCTAGGATCATAGGCTGCAGCGGCCTCTGAGCCGAAGCGAGCGAAAAAAAAGAAAAAACCGCCCGGCGCACATGGGAACCAAGGGCAAGAGAGCATGCGACACCAGCGCCGCCAGAAGCAGAGGAGGGCAATTTCAGTGTTCTAGAGCACGCCGCAAGATGCAGCCCGACGACGGCAGGCAACGTTCCCGCGACGGCGAATGAAGGGCAGCAGCAGCCACAAGCGCCAATGTGTCCCAGGTTTCATCATAGCAAACGCCTGCCCGTGTCATAGGGCAGCCAGCCGGATCAGTAAAGTTACGACAGCCGGACGGAACAGAGCGACAATCAAAGTGTCAAACGACCATCCCGCGTTTCATCAGCTTTCCCCTCTTTGCCCATGTCTGCCCTCATCCAATTCCCCTTCGCCTGGTTCGCGTGGAAAGTTTACTTGCCCTAGCGCCTGCTGATCGCCTCGCCGGTCTCGCGTTTGTCTTCCGCTTCGATGCCAGCACCGGCGCTAACGTGCACTTCAGGAGGTCGGCCATTGAAAAACGGCCCATGACGGCCGCATTACACACGATCGTCACGTTGTACCGGGGAGGAAGGAATAAACGGAGTTTGTGGTGAGTTGGGCTTGTTGGCAGCTTCATGCCCGTTGTTGCAGCACTCGAATTGCGCATTTGAGCAGCATGCACGGGAGCGGCATTGCTCGCACCAGCGCGGCTGGGCTGCAGCACCCTTTCCCCAGATGAGCGCGACAAGCATGATGCTGTCAACTCGATGTCAACTTTTTTTGGGTTCTGGAGATAGGCAGCTGTAGCCTCGCGCTTGCGGAACTAATTCTGTCGCGCAGGAGCTCAACCATGGAAGGCTGTTGGACGACACATTACAAAGAATCTTAGAATATTTAAAACACTGTCTTAGTATTAACATGGAATACAGTCCTCAAGAGAATATCTCAACCTCTTTGGCAAGCGGCACATCAAAACCGCGCATACATGCTCTCCTGTCTATGGCGAGTCAACGCTCGATGGTATTACTATCTGACGCATCCGCGCCTACAGCCGACAATGCGAGACGATCCGTCCGATCCGACATCCATCGTCGATACAATCGACGACACAAACATGCAGCAGCTTCGCCGCCTTACGCATGCCAAGGTCCCTTTATCTCCGTCGTGGCCACCATGCTCGTATAATGTGCAGCATGCAGTGCATGGCACTAGTGGCCTCTGACAGCCCCATCATGTATGGCTGCCATCATATCCCCTATTCCCACAGCCTGCGATGGCATCGACGTAGATGTCCGGGGGAGTAGCTCGAGTGATCTTGCTTAGTATCGGCCGGTTCGCTGCACCACTCATCCCCTCTCATCGCCAAAGCTCACCCTCTTGTCCTCATCTCCAAACCTCCCACCCTCAATTCCAGACCTCCCACCACTTCTTCTGCGGCCTCTGCATCACCTCCTTCACATCCTCTTTCCCCTTCTCCACCAGCTCCTCCAACCTCCCCCTCATCCCCTCCTCCACTTCCAACGCTCTCTTCCTATTCCCCTCCCCAGTCCCCGGCCTCGCCTCAACCCACCACGTAGTCCCGAAATTATACCTCCTGATCCTCACAACCTCAAGCCCACTCTCCTCCACAATCTTCCCAATATCCTTGTTCCACCAGCAGCCGAAGCGGTCCGCATGCCCCGGCGCGCTGGCGTCCAGATACCGATTCAGCCACCCATAATGGCTGCGCCCGTGCTCCAGCAGCAAGATCTGGCCATCCGGCTTGCACGCGGCGCCCATATTCCGCAGCAGCCGCGTAGGCTCCGGCGTCGAGCACAGCCCCATCGTCTGCAGCACCGTATCATACCCCCCCGTCCTTTGCACCGACCCATCCACATTCCCCTCCTTGCCCTCTGTCCCCTCTACCACCAGCGGCGGCGCCGGCAGCGGCTCCAACGCACTCTGCACCACCCACCTCACCCCTCCCCACGCCGGATGCGCCTTCCTCCACTTCTCGCGCGCGACCTCCATCATCCGCCCACTCCGATCCAAAAACGTGATGCTCCTGCACTGCCCGAGCCGATAAAACCCGCCGTTCCGCCCCGTCCCACAGCTCACCTCCAGCACATCCCCCCTCGCGCGCTTCGCCATCTGCCGCCGCCGCCACAGGATCCCGGTGAGCAGTTCCGTGAGGCCGACGTCGCTGTCGAAGTCCGGGGCCAACCGGTCGTAGCGGTCGGCGACGTCGGCGGGGACGGAGTGGTTGCGGGGGGGCTCGAGCGAGGACAGGGCTTCCCAGGCGAAGAGGCCGTAGAAGCCGAAGGCGAAGGCGAAGACGCCGAAGATGGGGAGGCCGTAGCTGCCGCGTTGGGGCTTGGTGTATTTCTTTGGTGGGGGGGAGGGAGGAGGCGGTTTGGCGGCGGTTGGACGGTAGGGAGGGGGTTGTTGCTGTGGTGGTTGTTGTTGGCGCCATTTTGGAGGGAGTGGTTTCGGTTGGTATTGCAGAGGCTGAGGGGGTTTTGGGGGACGACTGGCCATGGCTTCGTTTCTGGAGAGGAGAGGAGAGGGAGGGAGGGGTTGAGTAGTCTGTGTCCAAGTAGAGGTTGATGTGTACAATTAATAACCAAAGGAATGTTCTGCGTAGAAGAAAGCAAAGCTTGAAGCTGTTGACGGCAGAGTCCAAGCTCCTTGATGCCGGATGCTGAGATGGACCGAGGAAAGCGTCGTTTTCCGCCTCGCCCTCCCCGCAACGTCGTCGATGCAGCTCTAATAATTTAGACAGGTGAGTACACACATTGTCTCTTTTCCGTTCTTCACGAGTAGATATAGACACGAGTCTCCTATTATTTATGTGTTTGTAAACATCTGTTTCCTTGTTCTTCCCGCCTGTTTCATACCGTCCGGCAGCCATGTCTTCAACTGACCCCTCCTCTTCCTCTTCCCACGAATCAATCCCATCCAGCATCCTGATTATAGGAGCAGGAGTCTTCGGTCTTTCTACAGCCTTGGCGTTAAGCACTCATCCTGCCTTTGCCAATACCAAGATCACTCTCGTAGACCGTTGTTCCTTCCCCGCACCAGACAGCTCAAGCGTACATCCCCCTACAATATCATCTTTCCCCATCATAGAGTTTTGCAGTCCGCCTAGCACAACCCTTCCTCAGGAGGAGAACAAAAACAAAAACAAAAACAGGGACAACCGCCTCTGACTTCCAACAGATCGACACCAACCGCATCATCCGCCCCGACTACGCCGACCCTGCCTACGCCGCCCTCGCGCAGACAGCGCAGAATCTCTGGCGGACCAGCGAATGGGGCGCCGACGGCCGCTACAACGAAAGCGGGCTCTGCCTGACCGCCGAAGCCGGGCGTGAGGACTACGTCACCAAGAGCCTGGAGAACGTGCGTGCTCTGAACGCGCTGCAGCGGTCGCAGAACAACGGCGGCGATGCGACCCGCAGCAGCAGCAGCAATGCCAACACCAAGGACAAGGCCATCCGCGTGCTGCGCAGCAACGCCGAGGTCCGCCAGATCACCGGCACCGGCGGCGCGAGCGGCACGACCGGCTACCTGAACCCGACCTCCGGCTGGGCCGACGCCGAAGCCAGCATGCGCTACCTGCACTCCCTCGTGCAGGCGCAGAACCGCGTCCGCTTCCTCACCGCGCGCGTCACCCGCCTGCTCATCGACCACTCCACCTCCACCGTGACCGGCGCACTGCTAGACGCCAACTCCACCCTAACCGCCGACCTGACCCTCGTGGCCGCCGGCGCCTGGACCCCGACCCTCCTCGACCTGCGCGGCATCGCCAGCGCCACCGGCCAAGTCCTCGCCTACCTCGCGCTCACGCCCGCCGAGCAGGCCCGCCTGGCCTCCGGCCCCGTCCAGCTGAACATGAGCACGGGGCTCTTCGTCATCCCGCCGCACAAGCAGGTGCTCAAGGTCGCGCGGCACGGCTACGGCTACGTCAACCCGGTGAGGATCCCGCACCCGGAGGACCCGGAGGGCGCGGTGTGGGGGGAGAGGGAGATAGTGGTGAGTGTGCCGCGCACGAAGGTGGATGATGCTGGACTGTGGATTCCGAGGGAGGGGGAGGAGGCGTGTCGGCGCGGGCTGAGGGAGTTGGTGCCGGAGCTTGCAGACCGGCAGTTTTCGTATAGCAGGATCTGCTGGTACACGGATACGCCGCGTGGGGACTTTTTGATTACGTATCACCCTAGGTATGGGCGGAGTTTGTTTGTTGCGACGGGCGGGAGCGGGCATGGGTTCAAGTTTATGCCGGTGATTGGGGAGAAGATTGTCGAATGCATTTTGGGGAGGACGCCGGAGGAGTTTAGGGAGAAGTGGGCGTGGCCGAGGGAGAGGTTGGATGAGGGGTTGTGGACGGGGGATGGGAGTAGAGGTGGGAGGAAGGGGATGGTGCTTGACGAGGAATTGAAGAAGGGTAAGAGCAGTAAGCTGTGAGAGAGCAAGCCGTGAGGAAAGGAGGCCATAGATTTTGTCACGAGGTACTAGATGCAGTGACGTTTTTGACCATGTTATGGTATTTTTATGCTGCTATTGTAGACGCTCTTCGCCACGAGGAGCTACCGCTACCAGTGCTGCATAAAAGCTGCATTGTGATCAAATGTGAAACACCACAGAAACCACTGCACTAATTTCCACGATCGTCATCCACCTGCTTCATCCTCCTCCACCATGTACATTCTGAATTTTGTTCTTCGGTAAAATTCAGAATCATGAGTCTGCTAGAAGAAAGACAAATTATGAAGGCAAACCGATCAACCAGCGCACGAATGCCACCTGAACATGCCAGCGCATGCGACTTTCTAGATGATTGTGTAAGGGGGAAAGCGAAAGTCATGGAAAGAGCAGATCCCAATTTTCCGTGCGGAGGGTAACTCCAGGAACACCATGCAATGCCGCAGAAAAGCAGGAAGACAAAGAAGACACAATGAAAAGAAGCCTGCTGAGCTGCCCTTCATATGCCAGAGACTTGACAATCAGCAGAAAGAGTCAGCCCAACAGACTCCCTCGGCTAGAGACCGACACCATGTCTCCTAGCCGGTTTTCGAAAAGGTTGTAGTTGTACAGGGTGTCTGATGTGATGGTACACGGTGTCGAAATGATCCACCAACCGCGCGCAGACGTTGCTTGTCACAAGTATCAAGACTTGCGGAAGTCTAAGAATGGTTAGGGAATGCTCTGACCAGCCACATGCTTTGGAAAGAGCCTTACCTGACAGCACAGGGTAGATCATCTCGAAGGCTTGATAAATCTCCTCGCGGACTTTGGCACCCGTCAAGACGATCTTGCCGCTGACGAAGATGAGCAAGACGATCTTCGGCTTCATCATACGATAAATCAAGCCCGGGAACAGCTCTGGCTCGTATGACGAGAAGTTGTGATGCTTGCTGGCTAATCCTTCCAGACGCACAGGAAACTTGACATCGGTGGATCCTTTGCATTACATCAGCATCCAGTCGTTTGTGGTACCGTATGATATGAATGCGATGACTGTATACTCACCGACAATATTCTGGATCTTGAAGTCGGTGAACCTGGCGTTGAAGCCTAGCTTCTGGATGATTCTTGCGTACTTGCGGCTGGCAAGCTTGCTGTCATCTTCAGACTTGGCGCCCTGTGGTAAACTTATAAGCAACCAGTGTGTGCACTATCAGTGGTTCAACGTACTGTAACGACCATCTTGCCTGAAGCGAAGATCAACGCTGTGGTCTTTGGCTCACGAATACGCATGATGACGGCCGCGAAACGCTTGGGGTTGTACTCGGCGTTTCGAGCGTGCAGAGCGATGGTCTTCAGGTCCAGACGGCAGTCAAGGTTGATCGTCGCGACGATGTTTCTTGAACATTGCGCATTAACTCCTGAATAATCAGCGAGTCGTGCGGGACAATACTCACTGCAACGTTGGCACGATGCCGCTCACCCCCGGTCCTGCACCAGGCGTCGCAGCGGGAGTTGCGGGCGTCACCCCATTGCCTGAAAACACGGCGTTAGCTCCTTGCTATCGACCATGCACACAAAACCATGCACACCATTGTTCTGCTGCTGTCCGTCTTTTTCAGACGAAGGTGGCGTCAGGTCGCCTGCACCACCGGGATAAGACAGAGATGTGGGGGCGGTAAAGGCTTTGGCCTGTTGCGCGTTGGCCGGGTGGGTAGTGAGAGACTCCATCGTGGAAGTCGCGTGAGATGTCACGTCGTTGAAGTGAGCGGATCGAAGACTCAAGTCTGTCTTAGGTGATGAGTCTCGTGTGAAGGTGGCAGTCTATCGGATCACGATGTTAGGATGGCGGCTTCGGGAGGTGAGAGGGAAGCGACGAGGGTTTGCGATCGTTCGTACGGAGTGACGGTTGCGACGTCGACAGGCGTCGTTGATCGATCGAAACTCGTCGCGTGAGGGAGTCGTACCGTCAGTGGCAGAAAAGACAGCTAAGTCCTCCACTACAGTCGTCTGCCGGGTGTGTTATCGTCGACGGTTGCGCGGTGGCAGTGTCGCACGATAGTGAAGTGGGTGATGAGGATGCGACGTCAAAGGCGAAACCAGCAGGCCTTTGATGTGTTGAGAATGCGACTGCTGGAAGGCTCAGGTGAAGTCGCGGTTGAGGCCTGATCGCAGGTCGCTACGCCGGATCGGGAAAGGTCGAGGTACCTTTGGAAAGAATGAAAAGCGCACGAGAAGCACACTCAAAGGTCCTGGAAATGGAGGTCCTGATGGGAGACAGAAAGCGCGATGACTTTCGTGGTGGAAGTGGGGAAGGTGGTAGTTGTTGGCAAGCGATGGGGCGCAGGCACAAACAACCGGAAGGCAGAAAGAGGGAGAAAGCAGGGAGGTGGGAAAGGCGTTCTGCTTATAAGGGCGCTGGATCACGATTAGGTAATCCGCATCCGGCGAATAGGGGCGCAGGCCACGGTGACTTTTCACGCTTGGCAAGGCATCGCGACAGAGCGCAGGCTATCCCACAGCGATGGGGAGCCTCGCCAAACTTGTGTCAAGCCAACCATCGAGAGAAAGAGAAGACCCGTCAGTGTCTCCAGCAAGGATCAGGCCTCTTCAGCTTGTTCTGGTGGTGAACCTGTCGTCCTTTGTTGTGGAATCACAGACGCGCGGAGCCAAAGGCGATTGTGACTCACACTCCTTTCAAAGGGGCGATGTGCGCGCCCGAAAGGCGTGGAAAGGCGGCGCATCCTTATCGATCCCGGTTAAAGCCGGCCTGAACATTCCACGCTTGTGATTGGATCTTGTCTCGGTTCCACAACACGCTTAGCGCCATCCACAAGGCTCAACGTCAGCCTCGTCGGCCAAGGATAGAAGTGATCCACGACATCCGCATCCACCAAGGAGATGACAGAAGTGAGCTCGAGGTCGCGTTCATTCATCGTAGAGGGAGATTCTAACAAAGGAGTCTCTGGCGAAGGCTTCCACTATGTCCCCTTAAGGTGTCTACTACAGAAGCGCTTCTACATAGCGTATCCCGGTCATGTCATACGACAAGGAGTTTATTAAGACCAGTCGAAGTTATAGTACTCCTCACCTATCCTCTGCGTGTTCGAATCCATCACTTGGACGACCCTCATAAGCGATAGCTTTGCAAGGTCTGCTCAAGGAATCTTTGGACCAATTTCCACACTTCTATCTGCACTAGTCGGGCTCGAACTTGAGATACAATCGGGCCATTTATTCTGCTCGTTGTTGTATGTCTCGAAACCGGGAAGGAAGGAAATACAAAAGAACGCGGTTCTAAGAAAGCAGATGGTACAAACATCCCTCGAAACGTTAAGACGCGACACCAATATATTGTATTCGAAGGCAGAGCGCCTCTAAGGTTTAACAAGGGGTGCAACAGGCGAAAGGGGCGTATGGACTTCGAAAACGTGTATCTTGCCACAGAATTCGTGATACAACTTAAGGATAGACAAAAACGAATATTGCCTGCGTAGCATATGGAAGGTAGCGAACTCTGTGAGGTGACTCCGGCAGAGTTCAATGATTTTGCAGATTCTTTAACCAGCTCTTTAGCTATGTCTCTTTTCAAATTCATTTCGAATGCCTTCGGATCTGTGTTTCTTATAGCTAAAAAGAGCTCTAATTACGCAGAAGTATTTCACCTATGTGGCTCCTATAAGAACACAGGAAGAGGCTTGCGCTTACTCAGCGATACGGCAACCAAGAAAGCATCCCCAAGATGCTTTCGTGCTGATCCGTGCCAGGCGGAAGGACGCCAAGTTACTTGCTGCTTGCACTACCAACTCCGAGCTCTGCTTCCCAGCTTTGACACTTGCTCGGACACCGGCATCGAACATTGACAGCCTTGATCTCCTCTGGGCACAAAAGCAACTATGGGCGGAGAAGTAACAGCGCCCCTCCCTCCAGAAAAGCGAGATTCTCCCCTCCCTCTAATAATCATAAAACCCCTTCCCACTCTTCTTCCCCAACCACCCCGCATCCACCATCCTGCGCATCAGCACCGCAGGCCGATACTTACTATCCCCGGTCTCCTCATACAGCACCCTCATAATCGCCAAACACGTATCAATCCCAATAAAGTCCGCCAGCTGCAGCGGGCCCATCGGCACATTCGTCCCGTTCTTCATGATCCCATCGATATCCTCTTTCGCGCCGATCCCGGTCTCCAGGCAGATGACAGCCTCGTTGATGTACGGCATGAGGATGCGGTTGGCGAGGAAGCCGGGGGAGTCGGCGGAGCGGGAGGGCAGCTTGCCCATGCGGGTGCAGAAGTGTAGGGCGGTGGCGAGGGTGGAGGCGGAGGTTTGGAGGCCGGAGATTATCTCGACGCCTTTTTGCACCGGGACGGGGTTCATGAAGTGCGTGCTTACGACGCGGGAGGGGCCGGACAGGTCTGTGGGGTCGGAAGTGGTGGCGGCGGCGATCTTGGTGATGCTGATGCTGGAGGTGTTGGTTGCGAGGATGGCGTGGGAGGGGCAGATGCGGGCGAGCTGGGAGAAGATCTTGATTTTTAGGTCGGGGATTTCCTGGCGTGGATGTTAGAGCTGGTGTAAGAGTTGGGGGCTTTCGAGGCGCCTTTGGACGTACTGGAACGGCTTCAATGACAAAGTCGACGTCGGAGAGGTCGTCCATGCTCGTGCTGCCGGTGATGCGCTCCCGAGTCGCTGCGGCGTCTTCTTTCGAGATGCGCTGCTTCGAGACGTCCTTGTCCAGCAGCTTGTCTACACAGAGATCAGACAAGACTAGTATGCTGTCTAACGGGGTGCTATCTCACCCGCAAACTTCAATCCCTTGTCCAGCGATGCTTGCGAGCTGTCGATCAACTTCACCGGCACGCCTGCCTTCTGGGCGGCGACCAGCGCAATACCTAATCCCTGAACTTAGTCAATGGACTGCTGATGGCGAATTGCGGGCGAGACGAACCATCTGGCCGGCTCCAATGACACCCAGCTTCTTCACCTCAGCAGCTTCCGCTGCTGCGGCCGCGATGGGAGAGGCGCTGAAGCGGCGGCATTGCGGTGTAAGGGCACGCTGTGCTATACGGCGGGATCCTGCCGCGAAAGACATTGTTGTGTTTGGGTGGATTGCAGAGGATGTACTCGAACACTACTGCTGTGTATTGTGGAGGAAAAGTTCACATGGCCGACTGAAGCCGTTCATCGTTGCGCTGACCTCGGTTGCGGGCAGCTTGCTTGCCGAAGAAAAGCCGTAAATAGCTTTGAGGCGCGTTTACGCGACCTCCAAAATACACGCGTCTCAGAGAGCCGTGTTCACTCTCCACCAGACACACACAATGGCGACATTGGACGAATGGGTGCAGCCTGTCGTGGATCCAGAAGTGCGGGCGTACATATACAGTCTTGTCACCGCGGTAGGTTCGGTCATGTTAGCTGAGAATGACGCTTTATTGACTGTGTTGTAGCTCGGAGGCACAAATGAGGACGGCCGCTATGTGCTCGGTGATGACGCCCTCGCCTGTTTGAAGGACTTACGAAGATGGATCAAGCTTTACGATCAACGACTGAACCGGCTGGACGTTGCACGATGTCTTGCAGAAGCCAATCTCATCCGAGGAGACCTCCTGGAGATTCTTGCGGGCTGGCCGGAGGACGCGACGGAGGACAAGCTCAAGTACAAGATCATGCTGGCATGCTGTAGGTACTTTGGCGTTCTCATGGCGGACGTTCATTGACGTTTGCAGTGGAGGTTCTGGTCCCATTGACGTGGCCGTTCGATTTCGACGACGAGCGCATGAAGGTCAATCACCACAGGCATGTGCCTTACTTGCGATTGGCACAAGTCGGCTACAAGAGGGACGTTATTCACTACGACAAGGCCAAGATCCTGAGGACGATAGTCCGCATCGGCCTGCCGTCCATGGCGCAGGCCAGGAGGGAAAGGAGCCCACGAGATGAGGGCATCATCAAGCTAGTTCTCTACTTCATCCGGAATATTGCTATGATCTCCCAGCCTCAAAACCTACCTGCTGACGGAGACGATGCGGAAATTTCACGGTCTACGACCATAGATGCGTTCCACGACCAAGATATTTTCCAATTGCTACTGACAGTCTCGTCGAGCATGGGTGAAGAGTTCACTACTCAAGATGTTGTGGTGCTCGAGGTATTGTTCCATCTTTTGAAGGGGGTGGATGCGGAGAAGTTGTTCATAGAGGAGGACAAGTTGGCCTCGAGCAATGCGGACGAGTTGCGTGGGCTCATTCAGAAAGAGAAGGCTATGCTCGCAGGTTATGCACGTCATGCGCCCACAAGACACAACCGGTTTGGCACGATGATCTGGGTCAAGCGGGACGACGAGCGTGTTTCGACTGTGGTAGGGCAGGATGTACTAGGTAATGCTCAGCGGAGTCTGCAGAAGATGGATAAGACGAAGAAGTGGAACAAGCCGAAGCACAGAGGTCCGAAGACGGAGGAATCAGAGCAGGTATGTTTCAAGCTGACATTTGGTATCATTCTGTATTAATGCGTGCACAGAACCAGCTGTTCGACACCACGGTCCCGCTCACTAGCTCTGCTCGCAAGCACCTCAAGGCTTTCATCGAAGAGTTTTTGGATTCCTCATTCAACCCGCTCTTCACCAATCTCCGCAAAGCCATTCGAAGCGAGGCAGATCGAATCCTAAAGGCCAACTCGCTTCAATACTTCTACCTCATCTCGTGGTTCCTGAAAGCTCAATGCGCACGCAGCAGCCGCACCAAGCAAAAGCCGCCATCCCAACCCGCAAACCCAACAGTCGCGCCTCCTGAAGAAGAGGGGTTCGCGCTGGTAGCGAGCGTCCTCGATCAAGAAACCTTCGTGCTCCTCAACCGCTTCATGCAACGCAGCCAAGACGACAAGTCCTGGCACGACCTGAACGCCGGCATGAAATGCTTCACCCAGATCCTGCACACAGTGCACGCCATGTCCGAATCCCCCGGCGACGAGGACCAGGAGATCGCCGAGAACATCCAGAACCGCATCTTCTACGAGGAGACGACGCACGACCACGTCGTGAACATCCTGCGCGGCTACAAGGACCAAGGGTTCGGCTACCTCGACGCCGCCACCGAGCTCGCACACGTCTTCCTCCGCATGCTCGAGCGCTACTCCAAGCAGAACGTCGACCTGCAAGTCCGGTCGCGGCGGCGCGCCCGTAAGAAGCGCAAGGCCGCCGCCGCTGCTACCGCCGAAGGAGGCGAAGACGGGGAGCAGCACGAGCAGGCCTCAGACGCTGAGAACGATGTCGTGCAGGCGCAGCGCGTGACGACGGAGCGCAAATTCGACTTCGCGCGCTTCGCGGCGCGCTTCACGACGCAGGCGTGCGTCAACACATTCGTGTCTTTCACACGGTACTTCGCGGACCTGGACGCGGAGCAGCTGAAGCGCGCGCACCGCTTCTTCTACCGCGTCGCGTTCAAGATGGAGCTTGATGTCTTGCTGATGCGGGTGGATATCTTGCAGCTGTTCTACAAGATGGTCAAGGGCCCGGACGGGCTGGACAGGGAGAAGGCGGTGTTGAAGGAATGGGAGGAGCTCGTAAGGCAGCTGTTCCGGCGCGTCACGAAGAAGGTGCAGGAGCGGCCGGAGTTGGTGGTCGAGATGCTGTTCAGCAAGATTAATGCTACGCTGTTCTACCTCGAGCACGGGTACGACAGGGAATTGCCCACGAGCAGACCTAGGGCGCCGGCAGAGTTGGGGGTCAAGCCTGGGATGGACCACAGCCAGCAGATTGGCGTGGCGGTGTCAGTGCTCGTCAACCAAGGCAAGTCGGATGCGCTGGCGTGGGTTAAGGAGGTGCTGTCTTCCGCTGCGGCAGAGCGCCAGAGCTGGGCGGATGCGGATGCTGCGCGGAAGACAGCGCAGCAGCAACCAGAGGACGGAGTCGAGCAGTCCATTGAGGCCGTGTCCAGCGAGCAGCCAAACGCTCCATTAATCAGTAAGTCTACCCTGCACTCCCCCGCCATCCTCACAGAACGAAGTCGTAACCCCATATCTCGCAGTCGTCAAGCCCGACGCTCCCGACCGCCGCACCGCCCTCTTCAAAGACAACAAACTCCGCCTCCTCCTCACCCTCCTGCAATTCCAGCGCCTCGGCGACCCCGACGATCCCGACGCCACCTGGATCGTCCCCTCCTCGCTCTCCGCCTCCGACCTCACTGAGTCCTTGACCCTCATCCACGCCTTCGAGTTCGACCCCCCGACCTACGACGACGGCAAGGGCCCCGAGGACTTCTTACGCAGCAAGGCCGCAGCAGCACGCACCCGCCGCCGCGCCGAGTACGACGACGACACCGATGGCGACAACGGCGGCGGCGCTGCAGACCATAACGACGAGGCCCTGCTGTTTCCAGCAGGCGGCCCGACACCTCGCGCCCCCGACGCCCCGAAAAGCAAAGGGCTCCGCCAGGGCCGGCGCAGGACCAGCGCTGGCGCAGACGAGTCCGACGACGAAGCGAGAGCGGTGCGGGCGGCGGCGAGGAGGAAGGTGGACGAGGAGAAGAGGCGGAAGATCAAGAGCGATGTTTATGTGCACAGCTCGGACGACGAGACGGATGAGGAGCGGGATCGGGAGTTTTTCGTGCGGGAGGCGGAGAGGAGGGAGAGGGTGAAGAGGGATGTGCTGAGGGTGTTGGCGGGGGGGGAGGGGGAGGGGGAGGGGAGGAAGAGGAAGAGGAAGGCGGATGGGGCGGGGGGGAAAGGGGGGAAGAGGAGGAAAAGTGTAGCGGTAGACGCGAGCCCCGAGGGTAGTGATGCGGAGGAGCCGGATGAGACACTCGTTCTGAGCAGCCGGTCTTCGTCAGTTGCGCCTGAGGACGTGGTGGAGGTGGATTCAGATGGGGACGAAGAGACGGATACGCCGCTGTCCTCGCAGCAGCCTGCTGGTGCTGGCGACAGTGGTGCGGAGGCCTCGGGAGCAAAAGGCAAGGCCGCCTTGTCTGCGGGCAAACTTGGCGCGGGGAGTCTGTTCGGAGGTGCGGCTTCAGACGACGAGGAAGAGGAGGACGTTCCTGTTCAGCATCGGCCGAGGAGAGCTGTCAGGGCCGGCTTTGTCATCGACAGTGATTCGGACTGAGATGTCTTGCAGCCCGTGCGACCATGTTGGTCATTGTCTACAAGCGTGGCGTTTAGGTGTTCTCTTTATCGCTTCTTCTATACCCTGACGAAACTGCATGTAAGCTTAGCGTAAGTTAGATAAAGTTTATTAGGAAACCCCTACTCAGTGCAGTTGAACTGGAGACGCACGGGGATTAAGAAATAACAGGATAGGAGCATCTCTTCTTCAGCCACCTGTCTATCAGCTGCACTCCAATCCTTAGGATGCTCAGTTGTCTCAGTAAAAGGTGGTTACATGCGATGTCAGGTGCCTATAGCAGCAGAACAAGTTCTAGAGATTGCATCTTGGAGAACAAACAGCAGAATAAGGCGAGAGCGTGGGTGCAATGGAGAGTTCGTGACTCGAAGGAGACTACAAGTACAAAACACAGTATGTAACCACCACGCGATGTCAAGAATCTTTAGAGCTCCCGTAACCAGACGCAAGACTCAAGTGTTCAGAGAAAAGCGAACATGAGAAGAAAATAAAGTCAAGCATCCGGGATGTTCCCATGCACCAACGCCAGGCTCATGCACATGCAATCCCACAACTCCATCGCTTCCGCAACAAGTCTTCCAAAAACATGACTCAACTCAAAACTCACAACATCAACATCACCATCATATCCATCAACAGCACTTCCCTCCCCTCCCCTTCCTCCCCTCCTCCACCCCCTCCCACCCCTCCCCCCCAACCCCCGGCGTCCCTAGGCCGAGTCCAGGCGTCCCGAGTCCCAGCCAACTCCTCCTCTTATCCCCCACGCCCACCCTAAAGCTCCCGTTATTCTCCCCATAATGCCTCCCATCAAAATAATGCCCCCCCCCCCCCCCCCCCCCCCCCCCCCCCCCCCCCCCCCCCCCCCCCCCCCCCCCCCCCCCCCCCCCCCCCCCCCC
>JAKLMF010000084.1:11257-33659 GCA_022813555.1 Botryosphaeria agaves | reverse complement strand
ATCGTGAAGGGAGATGTTGGAGAACCAGAATTGTAGCTCGGTAACGACACAGATAGCTGCTGCGATACAGCGCCCGTCACTGAGATCTGGGACGTCGATAGGGCTTGCAGAATTGGGATCATTGACGGAGTAGCTGCATGAGAGCTCGATGATATGAGCCGTCCGCCGTATACGATTTCATTTGGCGAAGGCGTTCCTACTATGCCCTTCAGATAGCAGATCTTGGAAGCAGTCTGCCACGAGACGACGACACATCCGTTGTAAAGGGAGCACATGTCAAGGCACATCGCGAAAGTAGCCACCGATGTACTGTTGAGATCCCCGCCGCCTCTGTCAAGGCTACATTCTACGATGAATGTCTCCCCATTAAGGGCCGTATAGGTGGTTTCATCTGCGGTTGGACAAGAGAGATCGCTCCCCCCACCAACCAAGGGTCCTGAGCTAGTGATAGCCGATGCCATAGAAGTCGTTGTATAAGGCGACGCCGAATCTTGCCCGACTGATATTGAAGCACCCCCGCCCACGGACAAAGAAGCGCCGGCGGTAATACCTGCGCTATCCGGTAGCCCTTGAGTAGTCGACGAAGAGGTATGGACTAGAGAGGGTGTTGGCATGACGGCTATCGTTGGTACTACTAGTGACGGTCCCATGGTTGAGGAAGTTGACATTTGGGTCGAAACGCCTGCTCCACCTGACAGCGAGGCTCTTCCCATCAGTCGGGCACCGTAGACGCCACTATTGCCGGATGTATCACCGACCGACCCTTTCAAGTAGCACGCTCCTGTCGGTGCACCGACCAGCCATGAAACAGCGACACATCCCGATCTCGCATCACACAAAGCGAGACATGCCTCCAGTCCGCCCACATACTGTCCGTTTGGTTCAGAGAGATCACCACCTGCGTACTCATATCCGCAAGCTATCATGTATAGTCCTCCGTTCTCATCAGTGTACATTGTATTGTTGTAGAGCGGGCAAGTCACAGTAGTGCCAGGCGATGCTGTTGATACAACGGTAGTGGACGCCGTGTTCGGACCTTCGTAAACTGGTGTAGTAGACGCCGAGGTTATGGTGGCATTGGCGAGAGACACAGTAGGCGTAACTGACGGGGTAGTTGTTGCGCCCATACCAACAACCGCAGTAGTAGCGGAAGCTGTGCTTGCCGCTGGTATGACTGCTGAGATTGATGTTGAAATGGTGGGGGCCGCAGACGAGCCCCCTGCCTGCTGATAGACCCTGAGAAAATTGATGGCCCAGTATGCCTCTGTAAGGTTCTTCGGATTGTTCCCTACCCACGTCACGCACGAATCGTATCCGTTAAGACCAGCTGCCTGCGGACATGTCGTATCACCATAAGCGAAGCCAGCATAATCGCCACAGAAGTCAGTGTTAATGGTGATCTGCATCTGGCCGAAGTGCTTGTCTATTGGACAGCCGACTCTCGCATCGCCTTGGAAGTTGGCGGTTGGCGTGCCAAACTGTGACACGTCCGGAACGCCGCCGCTGGTAAGGGTACTTGGGATA
Source organism: Botryosphaeria agaves (assembly GCA_022813555.1). Lineage (NCBI taxonomy): Eukaryota > Fungi > Ascomycota > Dothideomycetes > Botryosphaeriales > Botryosphaeriaceae > Botryosphaeria > Botryosphaeria agaves. The sequence goes on along the minus strand of JAKLMF010000084.1, from coordinate 32,135 downwards.
GCTCCACGTGGGAAGAACCATATCCTGATCCAGTTGGAAGTCCACTCTGTAGCGTATATGCCTGAGCCTGTTAGCCTATGTCCATATACGCCACTAGTTACGATACACACCTCCACCGTTTTGGTTAAAGCCAGCTCCATAACTCAATGTTCCCGTCGCTGTATTTCCGCAGCCTACGTTGTATCCAGGATAGTACACACAGTTCGAAGTGTCGAACCTAGCTGTCTGGTTGTTCCCTGCTACCGTGCAGTTCTGACTGGTATGAAGGGTCATGTGATTCTGATAATCGAGGTTGACGCCCTCAATGATATCTGTAGTATAGGTCAACCGTTACAGCCTGTAAGACATGCCCGCCGAACACTTACCAATTTCTCCATTGCTTGGCCAATCAGGGCCTGACCAGACATTAGTTGGCGCAAATTAAAGAGGATCAATCCATCTGATCCTCACCAAGTAGCCAGTATGCAGGCCAAGTGGCACAGACAGCAGGCTTGTGTGTGGCGTCAAAGATGAAGAGGCCATGTGTATAGGTGTTGTTGCTGATGAGACGAAGACTAGGCCTCCCAGGACCTCCCCTAGGATAAAGCCCCACGGTATCCACACCGAGGACCACATTGTCGGCGGTACTAGAGGCATAGTTCATGCTTGTTGCAACCTGCTTGTTCACGTATTGGACGTGACCATTGGTAGGATCGTAACCCTGTGGAGCTAATCAGTGATCGTAGAAATTACATACTGTAGTGATGTGCTTAGCGTGTACCTACATTGTAGAAAGTGAACTTATCGAAGAAATTCTGTGGTGTGTAGTCATCTGCTAGTACATACTGGCCCGACACGAACGAAATGATGGTGAGAAGTGACAGAAGAGAGGCCCCGATAGGGACCGATAACGGCAGCATTGCTGCTAGAAACGAGTGACGCTGAACGAGGCAGTTCGAAGCAAATCTAACTTCAAAGAGAACAGAGAAAGGACACAGTATATTCTATACCACGAGAAACGCGTTGTTGATAGAGCGGTACCAAGCATTCCGAACGATACGCCCCCCTCTCCATCCTGCATTCCACCAGTGTTCTCACCCTTAAACCATTAAGATGTCGCTTTAGCACATGAACCAGGCAGGTTCCAGCCTTGAAGTTTTGAGTGCTTATCCTACCTTGTAGCTTCGGATCTAGATAGTTCATGGCGAGTCCTTTGCAACAGTGGTGGTTGAATCTCTCCAAGCCATCTGCATTGTGAACACCTGAGCAGTGTCTAGTAGACAGCAACGCAGTGTAGAGAGACCAAGAAACCATGTCGAACAACTGCACACAATCAGGAATTACGTGAAAGTGCCTCTGAGCAAGGGTGGCAGAGGAATAGGTCGGTTCAAAGTCTCTAGCTTTCATGGCGCTAAGCCTAAAATGGAAATCAGGATGGCACAGGTAGAGGCGACAGAGCGATGCGCAAGCGCCGACCTTGTACGTGCTGACCTGGCGCAGCCCCATCGCAGTGTGCTCATCTATATCAGAAGACCGATGGTGAGATATCAAGAGTGGCACAGTATGTAATCTGCAAACAGGGCTGGATTCGCCTGCTCATGCACCAGTTCAAGGTGTGGCTGTTGCTCGAGCAACCAAACAAAACTCCGACCCGATGGGCTCGCTCACCACCAACCAACGACCTTTAACGACGCGACGAATCGACCACTTGCTTTGCTGGCCAGCATCGATAGGATCCAACACGCGCCGACATCCTATGGAACGCTAAAATTCAACTCACGACATTCGCTACTTGCTTTGCTTTGCTCTGCTTTGCTCGCACGCGCCGGACGTTCGTAAATACAGATTGCTTCATATAGCGCCCATGGCAGCAGCTTCACCAACACCCCTACCACTTTACGGCAATGGCAGACTATCACGACAGCCGTCGCGCTTGCAACATCGACATGGCTCCCCATCTGCGATTCTGGGGCAGTCACAAGGCTTCTCGTCGAATGCGCCGCAGCTGCAAAACATTGGCATTGGCGACAGCGATGACAGCTCCGACGAGGAGATACCGCAGCCCATGAATTTGAACCCATTGACCAGAGCGCTTCTTGCTGCTGAGCAGCTTGAATCACCTAAGAAGCAACAGAGACCATCGAAAATACGTATATCAAGGAATACCTCGCGCTCGGGCACGCCATTGCATGATAGCATAACACCAGCGCCATCTGCGCTTCGCATCAAAAGAGTTGGACTACAGGGCGCGCCCATGCGAAGAGTCAAACGGACACCGCAGGGTAGCCAAGAAGACCATCCACCGTCGCAGGACCAGGAGAATCTGGTAGTATCAACCGTCAAACAGCAGGACTACGAGTATAGGAAAATAGAAGTGCAGGACTTTGCTCCAAAGCCGGAGGTGCATAATTATGATTCGATTAGAAAGACACAGGTTCCTGGACGTATACTAGTACAACGCGACGATTCGGTCATGAAGCCTCAGCCGCCAGAGCGCATACCCGTACATCAGGACGATTCCATTATGAAGCCACAAAGACCGGAGCGAATACCTGTACACCAAGAGGACTCTATCATGAAACCGCAGAGACCCGAGCGCCCTACCCTTCAGCGGAACGAGCAACCTATACCGCTGGCCCCCGTGAGCGGCAACACACCACATAGACCAGCACCTCCCCCTCCACCGAAGATGTCTGTCCTCGAGGCTGCTACTGCCCAGGCTGGCGCCGCGACCACCAAAACACGAAGACGAAACCACATGAAAGTCAACGGCAAAGTGTACACGCAGATGGGCAAGATCGGCCGAGGCGGCAGCTCAGACGTGTATCGTGTGATGGCCGAGAACTGCAAGATGTTCGCACTGAAGCGCGTAAAGCTTGAGGACGCCGACGAGTCCGCCGTACGCGGGTACAAGGGCGAGATTGAGCTGCTGCGGAAGCTGGACAAGGTCGATCGCGTCGTGCAGCTATACGACTGGCAGGTCGACGAGGAGAAGTGCAGTCTCAGCGTCGTACGTATCTCCCTAGCTCCTTCCCCTATGCAATCCCGAATGCGTTGCTAACGGCGCCACCCAGCTAATGGAAATCGGCGAATCCGACCTCGCGCGCCTCCTGCGCATGAAGCTCGATCCCCCCACGCCCTCGCACTCCAACGAGCCCGCTCCGCCCGCGACTCTCGATCTCGCCTTCACCCGGTACTACTGGGCCGAAATGCTGCACTGCGTGGCCGCCGTGCACGCCCTCGACATCGTCCATTCCGACCTCAAGCCGGCGAATTTCCTGCTCGTGCAGGGTCAGCTCAAGCTCATCGACTTCGGCATCGCCAACGCCATTGACACCGACAACACCGTCAACGTGCACCGCGACAGCCACGTCGGCACGCCGAACTACATGTCGCCCGAATCATTACAAGACAGCCGGCCCGCGCACACGCCCACTGACGAGAGGATCGGCCAGGGGGGCAGAGAAGTGCACGTCGGGAAGCTGATGAAGCTAGGTAAGCCGAGCGACGTCTGGAGTCTCGGCTGCATCCTCTACCAAATGGTGTACCGGATCCCTCCCTTCGCGCACATCACCTCGCAAATTCAGCGCGTCATGGCCATCATCAACCCCTCCCACACCATCGACTTCCCCTCGCACGGCATCGGCGGCGTGCGCGTGCCCCCCGCTCTAAAAGCGACGCTGAAGAAGTGCCTGCAGCGCGACCCGGCGAGGCGGCCGACGGTGCAGCAGCTGCTGAGCGAGCGGGATCCGTTCCTCTACCCGGATGCGGGGGAGGATTTGAGGATTCCGCAGGAGCTGCTCGGGCAGATCATTATGAGGGTGGCGGAGCGGTGCAGGGATGAGAGGAAGGGGTTTCCGACGGAGGAGGAGATTAGGCAGTATCCGGCGAGCTTCTATGCGAAGATTCGGGATTTGATGGAGGAGGTGTAGGAGGGGAGGGAGGTGGTAAGCTGCGCTTTGCGGGTGCGACGAGAGATGTGGGTTATTTTGTTAGTGTTGACATTCGTTATTCTCTTTTCTCTTGGTGCTGCCTCTTCGCGCGGCGTTTGGGGGTTAGCGGGCATTGGTGCTAGATTCGGTCAGCCGTTGGTATTCTGACGGTCGTTGGATAGCGTTGGGAAGCATTGGAAAAGCAGTGCTTGCGCTCTTGGAGAATTGTACAGATTTTCTTTTCTCTGTCCTACTCGCTGTATATACCCTTCCTATTGAGCGTATCTTGCGCTCACGACCTCGCAGGAACATTGGTTGTTCTGTTGGTCAGTTCAATGACATCTGCTATCTGAACATGGAAGCATTCGGTGAACACTCGTTAGTTCTGTAAGAGTCCGGAGGACACTTCGAACGATTTCTCTATAAAGTCTGGCCAACTCGCGTCGCGATGCACGGATCCAGATTCCACAGTGTTTCCCCATGTCAAGTCTAGAAGCGGCTCCTCTTGAATGCCAACTTTTGGTTCCCAACGCCAGACACCGTACAATGCTCGCCATACCACAATCAACTTAAACAAGCAAAACACTGCCGTCCATTAGCTTCAATTCCATTCCGGACTAACTGGCCGTCGATAAACGGAAACCACTTACGCATTCACACATCCATCGTTCTCGCAATTGTTCGTGATCTGCGCCCACCTCCCCCACACGACCTTCCCTCCCGCCGTCACAAGCCCCAACTCACTAACATTAACCTCAATAATCGTCCCCTTCGTCAACACGCCCAGCTGCGTATACATCGGGTTCTGCGGGTTCTTCTTGACGCTAATGATCGGCAGCTGCACCGTCACGCCCAGCTCCGGATGCGTCACATTCGCCTTCTTATACCGCAACCCCATCGGCCGGATAAAACGCTCGTACTTGACCGGCCGCCTGGTGAAGTCGGGCCCGACGAACGTCGGCTTGGTGATGACGCGCTTCCAGCCCTTCTTCGCTGTCTTCTTGCCCGTCTTGACAACCTTGAACATCTCCTCCTCGCTGATGCCCCGCACCTTGGGAATCGGCACGCTGAACCTGGCCGCCTTATCCGCGCGCTTGTTCTTGATCGCGCTGGACAGCGCCTTCGCGTTCTTCTCGTTCGAGCGGTCGAGCAGGTACTGCGGCAGGGGCGTGGAGGAGGGCTCGGCGGGCTCGGACGACTTGACGTTGCGCTCCTCGTGGGCCTTGATCTGCTTCTTCATCTGGATCTTCTCCTTGTGGCGTTTCTGCTGGTACAGCTTGGCCCGCAGGCCGCGCAGGTTCTGCGCATTTTCGGAGGCTTTGTGGCCTTCGCGGGCGATGCGTTTGCGCTTGCGCTCTTCGTAGTCGAAGCGGCGGCCGTGCTCCTTTGTCCACTTTTCGATGTACTAAGAGGGGAGTTAGCATGCTGCAATGATAGCAGGGGGCTTTTCTAATTATTCTCACCTCGTTCTGAGGCATCTTGAGTCTTCTTTCGTGTATAGATGTTGTTCAGCAGTTCTGCTAAAGATTCACTGGCGGCGAAGTTCAATTCAACTCGAAATCTTGGCGCGCCAACTTCAAAGGGTCAAGCGCAAAAATGCGGCTCTTTCGAGATGCACTACACTTTGAGAAGCTCCCCAAGCAGCACAACCATATCCATCAACATGCTCTCACGAACCCTTCGCCGCTCACTGCTAGACACACGATGGGCTCAATTGCCCCCAACCTTCCTCCTCCCCCTCCGGGCACACCTGACCACCGTCAGCCACAGCGTCGAATCCAACAACGTCCCCGAGCCGCTCATAAACTCTGCCGTACACACCTCTCCCGACAAGACCACAACCCCCCGAGTACCGCCAGCAGCGAGCCAAACCGGCCAACCGCCATCACCAACGTCTTCAGCGACAGCTCCACCGCTCCCCCCCCCGACATCCCACTCCCCTTCAACGCCCACGACTCCGCTATCCGACAGCGTACGAACGCTTCTCCCCCTCTTGAAGGCCCAAACCCCGCACTACATAACCGCCCACATCCACGGCCTCCCCTACCTCCTCACCACCGGCGACACCCTGCGCCTCCCCTTCCTGATGCCGGGCGTCTCCCCCGGCGACATCCTGCGCCTGAACCGGGCCTCGAACCTCGGGTCCCGCGACTACACTCTCCTCGCGCCGAAAGCAGAGAAGGTGGCGCCGGGGGAGGGGAGTGGTGGGGCCAGGACGAATGTGAGGTATTTGGATGAGCGGCTTTTTGTGTGTCGGGCGGTGGTGGTGGGGACGGAGAGCGAGCCGCTGAGGGTGATGGAGAAGACGAAACGGAGGCAGAGGAGAGTGAAGAAGGTGAGGAGTAAGCATCGGTTTACGGTGTTGAGGGTTATGGAGGTTACGGTTAGGGGGGTGGAGGAGGTTGAGGGGGAGGGTGGGGTGATGGAGTGAGGGTCTGTAAGAGATTGGGGGGTCTGTTGCTGTAGCCTAGATTTAGATTGGTTGGGTGCAGTGGTGGCGGAGATTGTGCATAAAGAGGTCGTTGAAGTTGCACTATGCAGGTCGTTGTCTGGCTGAGGGCAGAGCTTGAGCTGTTGCTCCGAACTGTCTCGGTCTTGAGCATGGGTGGTTGTGGTGTATCATCATATCTGTACAGTGTGGACGCGGCCAAAGCATGGACACAACATGAGTGTGGCTGTACGCGTATAGAGGAGTCAATGCATCACCACAGGGCAGTAACTGGACATAAATCGGGACTCTTCTGTTCGTCATGCGTAATTTCATTCTATGATCAAGACGTCTTCATAATATAATTCATTTGAGCCAAACCCCTTCTCTGGTAAACTCCAATCCCATGCCACATCAATGTACGCCATTCGCTATGACTGCAGTCCTCTATCCAGAGCAAGGCATTCTTGCAGCTCCTCAATGCACCATGTGAGCCGCGTAGAACTCCTGTCCTCACATCAGTTTTGCTCATTACGTTTTCCACCGAAGACACTCACCGGAAATTGATTCTGAATCATCGTCGTCACCCTCTCCACCTCCTCCGCCAACCCCTGCACATTCGCATCCCACTTCCTAATCTCCCTCCCAACAACCCGTTCCACATGCCCAGTCTTCCTCTCCCCACTCCCCTCCCCCTCAAAAAAGATCCGCCGATCAATCTGATCGATCCACCCCGCCAATCGCCCCTGCTCAATCATCTGCGCCGCATACCCCTCCGCCCTCTCCGCATCCACCCCCAGCAACACCCCCAACTCCCCAATCCCAATATTCCCATACAGCCTCGACGCGCCGAGCAAATTATGCTCCAGCACCGCCTTATCCAGCACCGTGCTCCCATCCGCCGTTCTCGCCAGCTGATGCGGGCGGAGCTTCTCCTCCGCAAACGCCCTCACCTCCGCCGGCGACAGCAGCCGGTTCAGATAGATCTTCTCGAGGATGCCGAACTCCTCCACGTGCGGCGCCCGCTCGTCCTTGTACAGCCTCCCGAGCGTCCTGGCGCGCAGCGGCCCGGCGGGGGCCAGCACCGCGCACACGATCGCCGCGGACAGCGCCTGCAGCCGCTCGTCGTCGGCCAGGATGGGCTCGGTGCTGAGGCCGAGGTAGGTGGTCGAGGCGTCGAGGAAGCTGCGCTGGGCGTCGAGGATGCGGGCTTGGCTGAGCTGGAACTGCAGCCGGGTTTCGCGGGACGTGACGCCGTGGATGACGTTTTTGGCTTTGAGGAGGTAGGTGTTGGCGGCGGTGGGGTCGTCGTCTTCGAGGTAGCAGCGCACGATGCGGATCCAGATGCGGGCTTTGTCGTCGTCGGAGAGGGCGCGCTGGGGCGAGTCGAGGTTGATGCGTTGGAGGGTTTTGGCGGAGAGGGTGTAGTCTTCTTGCGCTTCGTGGGCGTCGGCCAGGATGAGTTTGAGTTGGGTGTCGGCGTCTTCGTAGGAGACGACTTTGGGGGCGAGGAGGGAGAGGGCGTGTTGGGCGACTGAGATCTTGGTGTCGGGGGATTGGACGGTACGGAACTGCTCGACGAAGCTGGCGAGAAGTGGGCGAGAGGTTACAATGCCTAGAGACTCTCCTAGAATGGACTCGACGTAGGATATGAGGTTAGGCGCAAGCGTATCCGGGGTGGAGGTCGAGAGGATGTTGCGGAGCAGCTCATTATAGCCTGATATCTTGTCTGGCGAGTTCGAGGATTCGAGCTGGTGTAGAGAGGAGGTGACCTCAGCTGAGGCCGGAGTATCTGTGTTCATATTTACAATGAGTACACAGTGTACGGTAGGATCCTCAAGTGCTGGGGGAGCTGTCAAGTGTCAACTAAGAGTGAATTAAGGTTATCGATAGTGTGTTCTTGGCGTTCATGACTGCGTGGTTGCGGCTCCGCTGGTGTTGAAGCTTCCATTGGCCTTTGTCCCTCTATATCACGATTTCCCCAACACTGGCAGCACACTTTCCCACGAAGACACCCGCGACATACGGCCTGTTTGCTATTCTGCGCCACTCGCGCACTAGTACGTCCTACACAGCTGTCTTCAGGTCTCGCATACAGCTATGGCGGATATGATGAACGGGTTCAAGATGGAGACCGATTCTTACATCAAGCCCGATCCGGATGCGGACACACCAGGATCTTATGCGGACGACGTTCTCGACGAAGACGATGGCGCGCTCACCATACCGGAGGAGAGAAAGGCGGGCTGGCTGGTGCGAATCGACCGTGAGCTGTGGAGCGCACTCTCCTCCATAGACGACGATGAAGAGATACAGGTTGGCACGGTCAGGGTATGGGAACAGAAGCCGTCAGATCCGCATCAAAGAGTCAGTGCACGTCGATCGAGGAAGGGCTCGTGGGACTGACTGTCTCGGCAGATGAAGATGCTGCTTAATCCAGCATATCCGAAGTTTCAGAGGGTTCCGAAAGAGTACGACTTCAGCGTTACAAGCATGACCCCAATAAACACGCACGTCTTCTCAGAGAAGGATTTGCCGGGTTACAAGCCTGGAAGCTGGAACCGTCCAAGACCGGGATTTTCTACTGCATCAGCGGGACAAAACTCGTCGGGACTGGACCAATACAGGGTACAGAAGGCAAGACGGTCGAAGCGGTCGATACCAAGTATGCCATTCTGTAGTACCGCTAGTTCTTGATAAAACCGCTGACTTGATCTCTCAGAGCATACGACGCTTGCTGCTGGAGTACAGCACGAGTTTCGCTGTTTCCCCGCGGACAATGAAGAGTCACGCCGTCTCGCAGACCTGCTGGCAAACCAGCAGACCAGGAAAACGAACATGTCAATCAACTACTCGGACATCAAGAAGCTGCAGCAGACTGGGCTGCAAGCTGCGAATCAAATGGCTTTCAATTTCATGGTATGGATGTCCCGCGCCACCTGCAACCTCCACAAGCTAACGATATTCAGCAATCTCGTCCACTGCCCAGGGGCAGGAGACCGCAAGAAAACAAGGCTGCTCGTATCCCAGAGAATGAGCTCCTTGCTCAGCTACTTGCTCTGTTCAAGGAGTACAAGTACTGGCCGCTCAGAGCGTTGAAGCAGAAGACCAATCAGCCAGAGATATATCTCAAGGAGGTGTTACAGAAGATTGCCTTTCTAGTGAAGACTGGCCAATTCGCCAATAACTGGACGTTGAGGCAGGAAGCAATGACAGAGCAATTCCAGAATATGGGAACGGACTCTGCAGAGATCAAGAATGAGATGGCGCCGGTGGAGGAAGGGGGCACGGACGAGGACGAGGATATGGACGAGATGTATGAGGACGTTGAGTAAGGCGGGTCTGACTGCATCTGCCCTGGGTTCTGTTTGGTTGCGTGAGGACGGCGTTTGGTTAGACATGAGCATTTTGGGAGGCCTTGCTGCTTCATTCCAGCTGGGGATGCATTTCAGGAAGGCGCATAGGTTTGTTAGTGGATCGGAGTTGGGAGAGTGACTAAAGGCGTCTTGAGGACTGGCAGGCGTTGCTTTGCCGGGTAACCAGTCCGTCGAGGCGAAGGCACATGCTCTTTAGATTGGTCGGCTGCACGAACTGGCCCTACTGCTATTCACGAGTAGCTCTCATACATGAGAATCTATCCCCCTCCTCTTGCGTCGATGACGATGGAATCTTGTTGACGGACGGTCCGACGCATGCCCTCACCAACGTCGAGGCGATACCTGACCGCATGTCTGAGGCCCTTCCCTCTCAAGAAACCGCTGACACCATGACCATGCTCACTATCATCATAACAAAGTCAGCCTTCGCATGTTGGGCTTCAATAAATAAGGCTAGAAGTCCAGTCTGCAACGGCAGGGTCAGGCTGCGCAAGCCATCAACTTTAAACAGCCGCCATTATCGCGATCGAGTCAGTTCGAGAGGCTGCGACTGGTTTAAGAGGCTTGCCGTGAGGTCGCAGCTGCAGGCTCTAGCACGCGTCTCACATCCTACGCCTCACTCAGGCAAGCCCCGTCTCGGGCATGATCAGCCCAACGGTCCGAAACCAGCCAGGGGGAAAAGCAAAACAAGAACAGGATCGAAGTTAAGCTCGTGCTCTGCGCCTGGCTGGCTGGACGGGCCGCACGCCCCTTGAAACCAGGGCCAAGGACACAGTAAGCCTGCCGTTCCCGTCCGTCATCTGAGTAGTAGTACGTCACGTTGTGGACGGATCACGAGCTGGAGACGTTCGTATTGGTTCCTAGAGCTCAGATGCACATGTTGTGCTCTCACGCGCAGGTCAGACGGGAAGATCTTTCACCGGACCGCCTGTCGGCTCGCTTATCCTCCATCGCATTCTCGACGGTGGACTGAAGGGATGTTGCAAAGGTCAGAGGGAAGCGGACGCTCGGGCTTGACAGCATCGGCGTCGATGGCTTCTCGGAGTATTTTCCTCATGTGGCTGACGAACTGGCTGTTTGCTTGAGGTTATAGTGGCGCATCACGATAATAACAGCTCTGCTATTGGACTCTCCTTGGGATTGTTCACGACAGAGAGCAAGCGGATCGCACAAGAGTGGTCGTATGATAGTGTCAGATTCAGGTTGGAGGCAGAGGGTTCATCCCAGCAACAAACAAGGAAACCGCCGGTACGGGATCGGCAGACAGTTTCTGGCAAGACTGCCGGAGGACTGCTATCCATGGATCAGTCAACGGGCATCTCGTGCCTAAGCATCGCTCTGCCGACAGCTATCGTGACCCAAAATCTCCCCAGCACCCAAGCTGTTCTCTGCGATGGCCTGCAGTGCACACGAGCAGCAGCGCATGAGCCACGAGAACAGGCCCGGCTGCGGCTCGCCCACGACCGGCGTCGACGAATCACACTCGACCAATCACTTAAACTCAGCGCGGGTCGGTCCTTTGCGGCCGCAAGCCTGCCAGTGCTGGGTCCCTTGTCCCCGCCGCCGCTGAGAGCAAGTGCAACCGCAAAGCTATTAATGTGAGGTTCCGGACACTGCTCCCACGCTCGAAGAAGAGCGGGAGCGTGACCTGCATCTATCCGCAGATGTTCACTGAGGCGAACAGTAACAAGCCGTCATACATCTTGGAGGAAGACCATGACTCTTTCGCATCCAAGGCGCGACAAACAGCCCCGTCAAGCTCTACGGCCGGCAATGATGCCTCATGGCTTCACAGGCTCATTCGCGAAATCAGCATCACAATGCAGGCACGATCCAGTATGATTGTTGACGGTAATGTCCTCATCAAGGTGGTGCGAAGCAAACTTCTGATCTCGGGATTCGTCGCAGCAAGGCTGGTTGCAGCGATTGTGCATTGGCGTGGTCTGTCAGAGCCAGTCATTGCCCGCTTCACCCGCCTTTCCTGCTGCACCGCTACCCGACATGACCCCAAGCCCAGCCGGGGCACCCTATGAGGCACAAGGCGGCTTTGGTTCATCATGCTCTTCGCAAGAAAGGCCTGTGCTCCCCCACTCGCTCGCGCGATGAAGTACGGTACCTAGCTGTAGCTAAGTAGCCATGCTTTCCCAGCTTGCTGATCCGCCGCTCCCCCAGCTTGCAAGGACGGTACCGAACGGACAGATACTGCACAGACAACACCACCTTTCCGCTTCCTGCCGGGCCGTTTTACCATCGCCAGCAGATCTCGTTCTGTTGTTTCTTGATTTAATCAAGATCCTCTGTCTTCACCCACTCCATTACCCGATTTGGCCTTTCTCACCGCCATTGTCACAGACGCGCACACCGGTACTTTGATACAAGTACCAAACCATGGCCTTCGCAAGCCATGGCGACTTCCACCGACCTTCCTCACAGCTTACTATTGACACCAAACCCATCAACTGCGTCGGAGACTTTGACGCGCTCGACGACACCATGCTCGGGGCTAGCATCATGTCGCCTGCTAGCGCACATCGAAGAGAGTCCTTTGCGGACAGTAACGCTCCAATATTTTCTCCGCAGAACGGTGTCTGGGGAGATTTTCCCATCTCCGCTGTTTCATCAAACTCCCTCTTCGAGCACGACAACAACCCCTTCAACCGGTTGAATCCCGCTCAAGCAGCTGCGTACGGCCAGCAGCAATCAAACTGGGCAGTCTTTGATCGGAGCTCAGCTTCCTGCACGCCTACTGTCAACTCTATCTCGCCCACATTCGACAATGTGGGTCCAGACTTCGATTCTGGGGCTCCCTCAAACTACACACATGTAGCGTCCAACATCCCGCCCGCATACAATGGGCTATCACTACAAAACAACATGGCGCCAAGCTCCATCTTCCCACCGTCCCAGTCAATCAGCGCATCTGCGCCGCTGTCTCCCCACAACAACAAGGAGTGGATGGCACTGGCGGCACAAGAAGCAGAGTCTCGACCTCTTCCCAAGCGCATGAGGCCCAGCACCCCGCCTCGTACATATTCACCATTCCCCCGACGTGATGGCATCAGGAAGAAGAATGCTCGGTTCGAGATTCCCGCTGAGCGGAGTCTGATGAACATCGACCAGCTCATCTCACAATCCACCAACGAAGAGGAAATCAAGGAGCTCAAGCAGCAAAAACGATTACTCAGGAACAGGCAGGCCGCGTACGACTCCCCTCGTTTTGTTTGGTCCTTCGGCCCACCACGTGTTCCTTGGTATGCATGGCCTCGTCTGCTAACAATATTCACAGTCTTGACTCGCGGCAACGAAAGAAGAAGCACACCGAGGATCTGGAGGAAGAGAAGAGACTCTGGACTGAGCGGCTCGCTGCCCTGGAAGATGATCTCGCCAACATGCGCATCCAAGCTGACGCTCTCATGATCGAGAAGGACGAGATCCATCAAGCTTACCAGTGCAGTGCGCAACAAGTCGAGACGCTACGATGGGAGAAGGAAGAACTTGTCCGAAGTCACACCCTCGAGACAGCCGAACTGCGCAAGAAGAACTCCTTCCTGACCGAGAGGCTCGAAGCAGCATCCAGCAGCACCACAATGTCCGTGCCCGGCTCGACGCCCTGCTTCTCCGACCTCACCTCCGACATGAGCAACTTCACCATGGGCCCCACCGACGTGGACCCCTACGTCTGGATCGACGACATCTTCGTGGACCCCGCAGAATTCGCACCCACGCAACCGACCTCGCACCCACACCACCAAGAAACCACGCTCGTCCTCTCCCCGCGGCGGAAAGACCCACCACCCGGCACCAGCCTCGCCACCACCGACCAGGACGAACAGAGCAAACAGCCCGTCGCCTCAGGCCTCCTCCTCATGCTCCTCCTCTGCGGCGCCTTCGTCGCCAGCCGCTCCTCCAGCCCCACCCACCCCGTCACCCTCCCGCGCATGCCCGACGACGTGCGCGCCGCCTCCACCGCCGTGCTGAACAACCTCCTCAACGACGAACACACCCCCGCCCAGCCGCAGCAGCAGCAGCAGCATCTCACCGCCGTCGAGGCCGCGCAGCAGGGCTGGCCCCACCCCACGCTCTCCGCCGCTGACTTCGCGTCGCTCAGCACCACTGGCGCCGGGGGTGCCGGGAGTGCCGGGGGAGCCAGCAGGCTGGACGCGCTGCACGCGCGGCTCGTGGCGCCGACGCGGGAGCAGGAGGCCGAGCAGCTGTTTGGTATGTCGGCGGCGCAGTACGGCAGCCTCACCTCCACCGGAGACTTCGATGATAACGATGCGGAGGCCAAGCCGGTGCCGGTGCCCCCGGCGCGGAGGAGGAATCTGGCGGATGTGCTGGCGGGGATGAGGGAGAGTGCCAGGGGAGAGACGGCGGCGCAGGTGTATACGAGGAGTTTGATGTGGGAGCGGATTCCGGGGGAGGTGGTTAGGGAGTTTAGGCGGATGGTTAAGGAGGGTGGGGGGGAGTGAGTGAGTGAGGAGGTTGTTGCTCTGCCTCTTTCTTTTCTGTTTGATGGTGCTTTGACGAATTGCTTTCCTGCTGCTGATGACGATGATGATGACGGTCATGATGGTGATGGCTGCATAGCGGGACTTTTTTTCGGGTTTTGTTGCACTGTTGTTTCTCTCTACTCTCCACTCTGATGATGTGGATGGCTGGTTCATGATCTTTACGACAGCGGCATGTGGGGCTTCCTCCCCGAGGGACGAGGTTCTTCTCTACCAGCGGACGAGAATGCTGGTGCTTCACCGCGCTGCTGCGCGTAGTTGAAGCTCTTTCCCGGCCTTTCTTGAGCGTGCTTTCGTCTCTTCATGGAGCGTTTCTTGTCTCGTCTCGTCTCTGCTTTCACTCTGCTTTCACTCTGCTCCTTTCTTCCATCTCTCTTTTCGACACCGTTTCGGATTAGATTTAGTCAGTGGGCGACCTGTTTTTCCTTTTGGTGTGTTTTACTGTACAGCGCGCACGGCACAGCGGGACACACTTTCGGATGGGACGATGATATGACTGGGATATGATGATGTAAATACGACTGAAACGACGACGACGCTGGCGACGATGATGATCATGAGAAATGTAGCGTTGTAATTAGAATGATACCTCGGCTGTTCTGACAGACACACTTTGGTTAATGCTCTTGAGTTATCAGTATTCATAGCTTAATATGTAGGTAGACTTGTAACGATTCTTTTCAGGGATGACGAGAACAACGCACGCACGCAGTCTGTGACCAATCTCAAATGAGGTGTAGTCTGGAATATAAGCTCCAGATCAGACTTGCTCAAGAATACCGAACTAGCCATGATCAATCAGCAGAGCCCAAGGACCAGCCCAAGTCTTCTACAGGCAACACCTTCACAGGGGGATAACCAATCCATTTTGGCCATCTCCAAGAACACGAGAGCGCCCCCAGGGTATCCATAACGCCCATACATGTACAATCGACCTTCCGTCACGTCTTCTTCGGCGGCCCGCCATACTTATCTTTCCAAATCCTGTTCGCGCAAGAAACCACCAGTCAGCCGAGCCCAACACATAGTTCCCACACCAAACCGAACAAACTCACCAAGTATTCCCAATAGTCTTATGCCCCCTCTCTTCCGCGAGGCGCAGATAATGCGCAGCCTTGAACTATCCCATCACCGCCCCCGTCAGCCCGCAATCCTTTCAGCCCGGATAGCCACGCTCCAAGCCCTCCACCAGCCACAGTAACAACGAGCAAAAACAAACTCACCTTATCCTTCCTCCCGCCAAACCCCTCCAAATAGCACCAAGCGACCTCGTTCATCGCATCCGTATCCCCCAGGTTCGCCGCCGTCTCGTAATACTGCTTGGCCGCCACCGCGTCCTTCTTCACGCCCCAGCCGTGCCGGAAGCAGTTGGCCAGCTCGAAGATGGCGAGCACGAGCTCGCCCTTGGCGGCGCCGCCGGACTTCATGCCGGCGGCGAGCGCTTGGGATTCGACGGCGGCCGAGTTGGAGGCCGCGTGGGAGAGGTAGGTTATTGCGAGGGAGGCGTTGGGGGGGATGCCCCAGCCGTGTCTGTGGGGGGGGGAAGGGGATGTTAGTGGTGGGGATGGGGGGGTGGTTTAGCCTCATGGTTTGGGGATACGAGATAGGGGAATGGAGAGGAGGGTGGCCTACTAACCTTAACGCGAGACCGTAGAGGACTTGGGCCAGGGCGTTGTTGGCGCCTTTCGGGTCGGCCAGGCGGCCGAACATTTCGGTGGATTTCTCGAGCTCTGCAGGCGGTTGACGAAGCGATCAGCATCCATTCGCCGTGGCAATCTTTTCGACACGTTTGACCTACCGCCATTCTCATGCAACCGAATAGCCTCCTGGATATTCTCCTGCACACACCAAATCTCAGCACACACTCTCTCCAAAACCCCTCGCACGCCCTCTCCACCCACCCTCCACCCACCCAACACCCACACCGAAGAAAAAGAAGAAGAAGAGAAGAAAACCTACATCGCCCCCCACATCCCCAACACTAGCACTCCTCCTCCTCCCTCCCTTCCCCCCTATCCCCTCCCCCTCCCCATCAACAATAACCTCCGCCCCCCTCTTCGCCAGCAGCGTCGCCCTCCTCTCCCACGCCGCCTCCTGCCCCTCCCCCCCTCCCCCCTCTCCCGCAGGCTCAATATCCGGCAAGTCAGCCGGCACATTCACGCTCCCCTGGCTCGCCGCCCTGCCGCGCCCCAGATGCAGCCGCTCCGACAGCCGGCGCTGGGCCGGGGGGCGCTTGGGGCTTGCATTTTCCGTCTTTGTGTCGCTGGTGCTGGCGCTGGCGGAGTCAGGGGAGGTCGGCGCACCATGCTGCTGGTCGCGGTGGTGCGAGAGTTTGCGGTGGAAGTAGCCGTGCCGCTGCTGCTGCGACTTGGAGGAGGCGGGCTCGGGGGTGCGCGCGCTGGGCGGGGTGTCGCCGGGGAAGTGGGGGGGTGAGATGATCTCTTGGGTTGTGGTTGTGGTGCGGAGGAAGGTGAATTCAGGGACGTCGTTTGCGGGTTCGGCGGCTACGGGTGTGGGCACGGGCGCGGGCTCGGAGGGAGTGTCGGAGGGTTTGGATTTGTCTTTTTTGCGGAGGAGGTCTTTGAGCGTCATGATGGAGTCGTTTTCGGGGATTGGGGAGCTCGTGGGGTAGGGATAGTATGGGTGTATGGGTAGAGTATGGCTGTGGATGTAGATGTTACTGTATTCTGAGTGTAGTCTTGTATCTTCTTAAGTCGTCCAGAGAGAAATGAAGGCACATTGGAAGTAAGGATGTCCCTCCCTTGGGCGGCTGGGGTAGGTCGTGGAGCCTGTCAGAGCGCTCGCGGCGGGTTGCTCAGCCTCAACCGTGGGCGATGATCGAGACGATCCTTGGTCCGCCAGAATTAGTGACACGGTAGTCGAAGCAAACCAACAATGCACTCGAGCATCGAACAAAAACGTCTGTGATGGAAGGCTGGTATAAGTAGGTCATCGTCACTGTAGGTACAAAGCATGAATACGTAAGGCAACGGGAAAGGATGCAGGAGGTCACTGTTTGCAGCCAATGCGAGCATCGTCGAAATAGGATTTTTTCATTCTTCTATTGATCTACAGCGCTTTCGCTCTTCGTAATAAAGAATCCAGTTGATAAGCTTGACCGCTCGTGCCATTTTATGCAAACCCATCCTTGATAGCAACTCCAATGATCCAGTTCAGCCGATACAACCCCACACCAAGACGCCGTAGAGTGGTGGAGCTCTGAGCTCTTGATTGGTATCGTTTCCCCAAAGATATGCCAGATATTGAAAGCAAGTATTCTCGTGGTATCGTAACATCATCGAGCATGAAGCTCCTGACCGCAACTTACACTTCTTCAGAAACGGATGTAGTCCTGTTGCTGGGACATTTCGTGGCCATCATCTGTGCCTTGCATGATGAGGTCGTCGTCGGAGTCGACATCGTCGCTCCCAATCTCGCCATACTCCTCATCGCTTGTTAGATCTGGCGACTCTTCTTCGTCTGAGGTAGCGGTAGTTTGAGCTGCTGCAGCTCTACGAATTTGACCCGCTCTGTCGACGTGTGGAAGGCGACAGTGCTTCTTTCGGCAAAGACCTTTGTTAGCATAGTCAGGACATTCAGTAACATGACGTT
This sequence comes from Botryosphaeria agaves, assembly GCA_022813555.1. NCBI lineage: Eukaryota > Fungi > Ascomycota > Dothideomycetes > Botryosphaeriales > Botryosphaeriaceae > Botryosphaeria > Botryosphaeria agaves. The sequence continues at coordinate 14,299 of JAKLMF010000084.1, read as the reverse complement.
CTGTGCAATCTGCGCCCTTCTCGCAGTATCCCAGTGTCGCGAACGCGCGGCAAACGGGGGCGCCAGGGTTCACTCGAACATGCGCATAACGACAACTGTCATTCGTGCAGTTTCCACGAAGGAAATGTAGGCAAGCTGGAACGCGGTTGGGCGTGGCATCATGGGAGAGATCGCAGGCGTCGCCGGCTGGGCACAACCCTTTCTGTAGATAGTCTTTGCAGATGGCCACCTTGCTGGGATCATGCACGTATTGACAGAGGGGTCCTTTAGGGCAGGTACCTAAAAAAGTGTCAGCTATTCTCCTGGGGTCTGTAAGCCGGCTCTGATGAGGCGAAAAAGCGCCGTGAAGACCCAAAGTATTACGGATAGGAAGGCCGGTACCAGTTGCCGTGAACCTTGGGCAAGGCTCGGATGATTTCTTCACAGTGTTTCTGCCTAGTGATCAGCAAGCTGTGTACAAGCAATCAAGCGTCACTCACTTTCTGGATTTGATGAGTCCAGTGCGATACAGATTTCCGTGTTTGCTCCGTAAGAAGGTTACACCTCCGATTTTGGTCTGTTTCGGGGTTGGGCGAGCAGTAATTAGGTTGTCTATGCAATATTAGAGATAACGTCCACACGGATAGTAGCTGAGCATCCACGTACCAGGAGCCCTGATGAGCTTGCTGCCGCCGTCCGTGACATGAAAGCGGATACCGTCGATGACTATCTCGTGCACACGCTGACCAGTATGCACCGGGTGTGAGTCTGCACTGTTCACAGCGTACTGATAGGACATTCCGTAGAAATGCTTGTTGAGTTTCGCTTGCTCCCTCATGTCACGCTGGCGCCGCCGTTCCGCCATGGATGTTTCCATCCCCTTTGCCCGCTGTTGAGTCACCTTGTCGTACACGTTCGTGTTGATTAGTTGCATATGTCGGTCACGTTTAGCGACAAAAGTGGGTGTAGAGGCTTCGGCAAGTGCATTGGGTGGTGGTGCGGAGACATCTGGACGCTGGACTGCTCCAGGTATGAAGCTGCTCGTGTTGTTGAGTACCAAGGTCTTGTTGCGATGGGCGGGTGGCGTGTGCTTGCCTCCCCGACCTCGAGGGTACCCGTATGGCGTGCCGCGCTGAGGTACCCAAGAGTTGCCCCGTCCGTAACCTTGGCCAGTATCAGTCGCTCTGTGATCCAGACGTGCGCTCAGTGTTCCGCGATTCGTACCGTGATAGTCGGGAGTGCTCTTGCTGTAAGGCGCTTGCTCCTGCTGTTTGTGAACGTTGATGCGGCCTGGGAAGAGGTTCAATCAGCATACCGCTTGTTTGCGTTGAGGTGATATAGAACTGACCTGCCAGCGCAGCGATCTTTGCCTGCAAGTCCAAGTCTTCTGACATTTCGGCTACTAGATTCGACACAGGTTAGTTCACGACAACCGTCGCTAGTAAAGGATGTGCTGCCGAAGCAGAGGCGAGACGTTCGAAGGATGGTGGACAAAGAACAGCAGGTCGGCCAGGTGTTGGTCAAACGGTCACGCCGCAGCCGGCGCGCGCTTATTGGCTCGGGCGTGTTAGTAATCGTTTCACGTGACACGCCCCGTCAGCTTTCACTTTCACCGTTCACCATCAAATATCTGGTCATTTCAACGTGACTTCTGCCTAAATTGGCTGAGACACACGGATACTCTTCAATGTCTATCTATCAATCTTCTGACTCTAGCACCTTGGTCATCAGATTACCCAGCAACCCCAGTTCCGTGTCAGACTCTGTAAAGATCCTCTTCGGTATTTCGTATTCAATCACAGGTGCCTTCTTCAGCTCCCTGCTTAGCTCGGCTTCTAGCAACTGCAAACTGTCAGTGTTGGCCTAGTAGATGTGGACGTGGTCTCCATGTGCCACAGGTAGTACGTGGAAAGCTGTTAGAGGTGCTCTTCGAGGTGCTCTTTGCACAAGCTTCGCTTGACATTGCGAGTTGGTGGGAGGTTGGGAGAGCACTTACGCCAGCGTACGAGTGATCGAGAAAATCCTCCAGATTGTATGACTCCTTGGTGAACTGCTCGGATATAATCTTGGCCAACGTCGCAACGTTTGGATGGTAGTGTGACTGCAGCGTCTCGATTTCCCACAAACTGCTCTCCAAGGCGCCCGTCACCATCGGGTCTTCCTCTTGCATGTCGAAAGGATCATCCATGCCTTGATCTTCCAGCTCTCTTGACGCCGTAGGGTCCCTGACTTCCCGATGGATCATGAAAGTGCAGGTTCTGTGCTTCTTGAGCATGTTGTATACCCAAGGCACAACAACTACAATGCCTGCAGGTGGGCCGTGGAGTGCCAATCGCGAGAGCCTCTTGATGAAACTTGCTACAAGCGCAGCCGGGAGATGGGTTGAAGACATGAATGTGTCGAGTAATCGGAAGAAGCGTGACCTGTGCTTCGAGTACAATAAACCAGAGTCTAGTAGCGAATATAGTTTCTGGTAGAAGGACGGATAATCAAGGTTCTTCTCTTGAATCAGGTAGAACAGGCCTGAAAGTGCAAGTAGGGAAGTTGCACCACCGACGTTGTACGAATCCGTCAGGAAATCCATGAGCAACTCGATCTTCACAAACCATGGCACGACGCGCTGTGTCATAATGCCGAGCACAGACTTTCGTTGTTCCTTGTTGAGACCACAACGTAACAGTGCCATCCATGCCTCTTGCGCTTTCCTCTTGTGCGCTGTCACAGAGTGAAGGTGATGTTTCGATTGCTTTGGGGCTTCGCCATAGAAATTCTCTAAGTCTTCCTTAGAGCCAGGGACGCCTTCGATGGCTGAGAGAATGGTCAAACACCGAGCCGCGGCAATTTCATGCCCGATGTCATCTACCTTCTCCCCATGCAGGAATGCAGAAGTACCTTGAAAGGTATAGAATCTGGCTCGGTTAACCAGTTAACCACTTGTTTGAGAAGCAACACGTAAATATTTGGATCTGCGGGACTAAAGACACAAAGCGGCCAATACACCCTCGCCAAGAAGACGCATTAGACGTAATAAACTGATACAAGAACTTACCTTATATCGTCGTA